>SJYW01051306.1:479187-513560 GCA_006410735.1 Raphicerus campestris | reverse complement strand
ATCACTTTAAGAGAGTTTTATGTGGTTTTATTTCTAGAATTTGTGAGGCCTTTGAGGCCTTCTATTGGTAATAATAGAAAAGAAAGTGAAGTCGCTTAGTCATGTCCGACTCTTTGAGACCCCTAGCCTACGAGGCTCCTCGGTCCATGGGATTTTCCAGGCAAGAATACTGGAGTTGGTTGCCATTCGCTTCTCCAGGGGATCTTCCCGACCCAGGGATTGAACTCAAATTTCCCTCATTGTAGGCAGACACTTTATCGTCTGAGCCACCAAGGAAGTCTGTTGGTAATAATAGAAGTTTAAGTAAAATTTGCTTACTGATTACTCCTAAGAGCATGAGAGGAAGAGAATCTGCATTCTTACCCAAGAAGCAGGCTTGGGTCACTCCACTAGGACAGGCGCTAGCAAGTAGTCACTGTTCATTCCATCAGTGCAGCCATCTCTGGAAATCGGTGCCACCTAGTGGTGACTGCACCCCTCAGCCGTCCTCAGAGCGCGCGTGGAGGGTAACGTCCAGGAACCTGTGTATTTATAGCAGCCTGGCTCGGCCAGCGTCCCTGCTCCCTCCTTTCTATTCTTTTCGCGGCACCTCCTGGGCCCGGTGGGGACTGTGGAGGCACCCCTTAGCCCGCACACAGAGGAGGGGGCACCAGGCCCCTGTGTTTGCTGAGAAGTGCGTGCCCAAACTCTTTCCTCCGGATTGTTTTCCGTTGACCTTCGTGCTCTTTTGCATGTCACCTGGACGTCTATCCTTTCCCCTGTCACCCTGGCCTGGTGTGCAGGACCCCCCTGTCAGTGCCTCCGTGGCTCCCTGCACGTGGCTCTGCAGTGTCCACGGGGCCTCTCGCCCCTGCTCCCCCTGAAATCCATGCTCTCTCTTTTCTGTGCCTTCACTGAAGTCTAAGTGTCTGTATGTCTTCTAAAATTCAGAAGACCCACAATCTCCAACAAACCCTCCTTGGAGCCTTGGACGCCTCGTCTGCTCTCACTTCCCACTAGACTTCTGAGTGTGGCTGTGCTTTGACCCTGGCAGGTCATCCTTTTGCTGCATAAACACACCATCCAGCCAGTCATCCCTTACCCCTCTGTTCTTCCCTCTTGCTCCCGTGCCTGGAGCATAGATCCTATATGCTCTGCACATGCCGCTGGCCCCACTGAGCTCGGATTCATCCATTTATCCTCCTGTGGGATCTGCTGGCCCCACGTGCCCTCTGCTGCCCCCATCACCCGTCCCAGCCCCTCTGCGGCTGGCTTCTGCTCGGTGGCAAAGCACTGGCCGTGCCAGGACAGGCATCATTTTATGGAATTCTGTGGTGTTTTCCAAAACCAGATGCATATTTCCAGATGCACAGTGGAGCTTGTCTCCTTGTCCAGCGAGTTGTCCTTATACTTACCTTACTTAAAAGAGAAGGGAAATTAACCTTTCGTTCAGTGCCTGCTCTTTGCCAGATGCTGTGCTTAGAATTTTAACATCCGTTGAAATTGAAGTGAAAGTCGCACAATCGCGTCCAACTCTTTGTGACCCCATTGACTATATAGTCCATGGAATTCTCCAGGCCAGAATACTGGAGTGGGGAGCCTTTCCCTTCTTCAGGGGATCTTCCCGACCCAGGGATCGAACCCAGGTCTCCCGCATTACAGGCGGATTCTTTACCAGCTGAACAACCGGGGAAGCCCTTTCACATCTCTTACCTTCTAAAAAACCCTGTGAGAGAAAGCAGAAACAGACACAGACTAGAGAACAACTGTATGGATACTAAGGGGCGGAAGGAGGGTGGGGCTAATTGGGAGATTGAGGTGGATACATATAGGCTATTGATACTGTGTGTAAAATAGATCAGTAATGGGAACAGAGTATATAGCACAGGGAACTCTACTCAGTGCTCTGTGGTGACCTAAATGGGAAGGAAATTTAAAAAGAGGGGATATATGTATACATAGGACTGAGTCACTTTGCTGTACAGCAGAAAATAACATTATAAAGCAACTATACACTTCAGTAAAAATTAATTAGAAAAAATAAAATTCTATGCATGTAGTAAAATAAAGGGTAAAAAAAAACACCTTTGAAGAGAATGTTATCCATTTGTTAGACTAGAAAAGTTAGGTCATTAATATTTAATAAATGTATATCTATAATGAGTAGCGTTTGCACCTCGGCCCATCTGACCTCCAAAGCCACACTACACCGACCTTCGTCCGGTTAGTTTTAGGTCTTCACTTTAAGGTGCTGCTTGGTGATGCCTTGCATTCCTGGCCTTCCTTCCTGAAGGGAGGCAGAGGGCCCTTTCTCTGGGGTGCTACTGGGTCCTGACCCTCCCCATCGTCACGGAGCCCCCTTTTTCACACTTCCTCTGACTGTGTACACAGAAGTGAAGCAGTGTGTCTGCCTACTCTTTTTTTAAAAGCTGGCATTTCTGGGTTAAAAACAGTTCTCTTAAAAAAAAATGTATTGAAGTGTATTCGATTTATAATGCATTGATTTCTGCTGTACAGCAAAATGACTCAGTTGTACGTACATCTGTTCTTTTTCATATTCCTTTGCATGATTGTTTATCACAGGATATTGAGTATAGTTTCCTGCGCTTTATACAGTAGGACTCTGTGTTTATTAAAAGCGTCTCTCAAGGTAGAATAACTCTGGACCCGGAACCGGGTCTTGCCCGAGTCGCCTCGGGCTCCCTGTGGGTGGGCAGAGGGCCCCTGCGGGGCTGGTGGCTTTGGCGCCGCCTGCACCGCGAGCGCAGGGAACAGTACAGCCTGCCGGCACCAACCTGCGTGTGTCCGCTTGTGTCTCCTGCCCAGGGATTCCGGTCCAGCCCCCGGCACCTCCGCAGACGCGCCGCCGCGGCCGCCCGGCTGGAGGACGCGAAGCCCGCCGCGGAGGTCCCGGCGCAGAGCGAGCAGGACGGCGCGGCGCGGCGGCGGCGGCTCCGCAGGGGCGCGCGCGTCCCGCCCGAGTTCTACCAGAGCGTGCAGGGCGCCGCTGCCCGCAGACCGGTGAGTGGGGCCGGGCGTGCCGGGGGTGTCAGGTGCGCTGTCGCCCGGAGCGGTCTTTAGTCCTCAAATGTGGTCAGGTCGACCTGAAGTGTCCAGCGAGTCTCTGATCGTCCGGCCAGCGGCGCTGAGCTCAGCGGTGTCAGTGTGGAGTGTGGTTTCCCGGGAAGTCCTGGTCGCTGGCGGGAGGGGGCCCTGAAAACGAGAATCCTGACCCTGAGCGCGGGGTCCACAGCCCGGATGGGGCCACAGGGTCCCCCCGCCGAGGCCTGGCCGTGGCGAGGGCTGGGCCGGGGACCAGGGGCCTCAAAAGCGGCATCGGAGTTGGGAGGCCTGGGCGGAGGGCTGACCCCTCCGCTGCAGCTCCTGCTGGGGCGATGCTGGGATGCTGCGCGTCTGGGGTGGCCTTTCTGTTGCTCCCGCGGGCCCAGCTCTCCTTTTCTAGGGAGTACCCTGGGTCTCTGTCAGCCAGATCGGACAGTTAGCTGGGAAGTCACCTGGCCGGTTCCCCGGGAAGCATGGGGCGCACCTGGAAGCCGGTCTGCCCTCCTCACCTCCTGAGCATGCTGTTCTGCGTGCTCTGAGTTTCTCTCTCGGTTGGGGCTCTCACCCAGGGACGTGTTGCCAGGCTTGTAACAGTTAAGAATTTGGGGCTTAGAAGCTGACATTTTAAAAAAATTGCAGGGAGTATTTCATGGCTTCAGTAACCTTGCATCACTTCAGCATTGAGACAAGTTTTCCTGTGGGTCACTTATGTGTTGTGGGGGTCCCTGGTTGTTGTGACTCTGGTCGCCCGAGGGGAGCCGGCAAGATCTGATGTGATTGTATGTCCCTGTGAGTTGCGAAACAAGCCCTGCTGTTCATTCAGTGGGGTGACTGGAAATTGTGAAAACAGCTCTGCTGTTTATTCAGTGGGGTGACTGTATAGCAAATGTATGTGGAATTTGCTCCCAGGCCAGCGACAGTGGCAAGAAGCTGAATTCCTTTATAGAAAAGGTCCTGTTTCACCACCTGTAAGATGAACACATATTTAGAGAGTCTTCCTTTTATGCTTAAATAAAGCAAAGGCTAAGTAGAATTTGGTGTCTACATGGAGCAAAATGAAATAGGAAAACTCATCCATTCAACAAAAGCTTTTCTACACAGGAAATAAGGGATACACAGACATATATTAACAACTAACATTACTGACGGCTTATTTGTGGCCCAGGCATTGTTCTACGTGACTCACTTAACAAGCCTCTGAGGTGGAGGCTGTGTTATCCCTGTTTTCTGGATGATGAAATAGAGCTCCAGAGAGGATCATAACTTGCCTGAGTTCACCCAGGGGCTGGGGCAGTGCCAGGGTTTGGGTCTGGGCCATGGGCTCTGGAGCCCCAGCACCTCTCTGCAAGCTGCCACCCTCCTGCTTCCTGGGCCTCCTGGCCCCGTCGATGGACAGATGCTCACAAGTAAGCAGGGCAGGTCTGCATTAGCGAAGTGCTGCCATGGACTGTGCACTGGCATGAGGGAGTGTTGTGCAGAACCAGACATGTGTGCAGAGAAGCAGACACCTGAGACGTCCTGAGAGGAGAGTTGAGCAGGTGGAAAGCATCTCTGATGAGGAGGGCAGCGTCCCTGAAGAGGAGGGCAGTGTCCCTGATGAGGAGGGCGGCATCTCTGATGAGGAGGGCTAACACAGAAGCCAGGACGCCCGATGGTACGGCAGGCTCAGGGCAGCTCAGTGATGCTGGGAGATGAGACCAGGGTCTGGCTGGGCGTTGCTGCTAAGTCGCTTCAGTCGTGTCCGACTCTGTGCGACCCCATAGGTGGCAGCCCACCAGGCTCCCCCGTCCCTGGGATTCTCCAGGCAAGAATACTGGAGTGGGTTGCCATTTCCTTCTCCAATGCATGAAAGTGAAAAGTCAAAGTGAAATCGCTCAGTCATGTCCGACTCTTAGCGACCCCATGGAATGCAACCTACCAGGCTCCTCCATCCATGGGATTTTCCAGGCAAGAGTACTGGAGTGGGCTGCCATTGCCTTCTCCCTATGCAGCACTAGAACTGTTTTAAAAATTGGCCCTCCTTCCGCTTACCCCTCTGCCAAGGTTGGGGTAGTCCATTGATATGCCAGTGTATTTAATTAGGGGGCATTTTATGCTAAACAGTGGGGCTTATCTTCTGCTATGTGGCCCTGTTGAAGGTAGGGCTCTCCTGCTTGGTTTTCCTGCTCTGAATCTAGCTAATTCTGTCTTCCGATTTTCCCACGTGGATGGAGAAGTAAGTCGGCATCACCGCGCCTTTACTCTCCCCTGAGCCCTGTGCCCGACTGCCATGGGCGATTGAACGTGGTCCCCACGCCTGGTGAGTCTGTCCTGGGTCACCTCACCTTGCTCTCTGTTTGCCTGGTGACTTCCAGTCCACCTTGACCACTGACTCATCATCAGGCGACCCGCTCAGGAAAGTCTTTTCTGATCCTTCCCATGAGAGTGAGGTGCTTTGCCTAGATGTTGAGCAGAGCAGTTACTCAGGTGAGAAAGACAGGTTCTATAGTGAGACAGACGCACGTTTGTTTGCCTTCCCCTCCATGGGCCTGGCAGGAAGCAGTTTTCACACTAAGAGTTTCATGTAAGGCCTACCCAGAAGTGTGAGTGGGGCTGCGATGGTCCAGCCAGCTTCCTGTGGAGCCTGTCTACTGCTTACCCACCACTCCTGGCCTGCAGGGGCGGCAGCAGGCAGTCGTCTTGCTGGGTCTCAGTGGGAAGGCTGGTTTCCAGGAGCCGTGGCTGAGGGCTGCAGCCTGCCAGAGCCCGCTGAGTCAGGACGAGGGCGGGGGGTCGGGGTCGGAGTGGGGGAGGTGCGCTGCTTTTCCATGACCCGACCCAGCAGGATGCCAGAGGGCAGGGGCCGTGAGTGATGGGGATCTCAGGGCTCAGCACCCGAAGACAAGGCAGGGCAGGGATGAGCAGTGTTGGGGGCAGACAGGGACCCTGGAGGGCAAGAACACACGTGGTCATCTTTACCCAGCTGTCCAACTCCTGGAGACCCAGCTTTCTTATTGTGGAGTCATCATAGCAACAGTGCCCTCCCTGATGGGTGAGGATGAACTGACTTGTGGAGGTGATGGCCTGCTTGGCATCAACACTCAGAACGTAGTGATACCTTCATTTTCTTTCCTCCCAGGCCTTGTCTTCCCTGGGGGCCGAATTGTCTGATCTAGAATGTCTCCTGGTAAATGGCACCTGATGCATTTTACTGAATAAATGGATGAGTGATGTACACACAGGACACAGCATACGCCCTATAGGATCTGGACAACAGAGAGGGCTGTTTTTTTCATTTTATCTCCCAAATGGGGTGGTCAGGGAGCAACTACTTCAAGAGACAGGACTGAGTTGGGCTTAAGTACACGTAGGAATCGTACAGGCAGCAGAGGTCAGGTCTGGGATGGTGCTGAGACCTATCTGGCTGGATGTGGAGGTTTATGAGAAATGTACAGGATAAAGCTGGAAATAGAGAGGGGACCATGATACTGCTGCATTTAAACTGCATCTTCTGTGCATCATGGAGGCCCTGGAGGAGGTGAGCTGTCATCAGGAACCGAACTGGAGCAGGGTAGGCCCAAGGGCCACAGGGTAGGGCCCGGTTGGCAGCGGTCCCAGGGGTCTGGCGCCTGGTGTTTGGGACCGGAACGTGGGCTTTGCCGGTTGCTCTGTGCCGCCATCTGGTGGTGACTTCTGGAGGGGACGCTGTGGGTGGCTTTTGCCCTCTCTAGCAGGATTGTTGGGAGGCAGTGGGGTTGGAGGGCAGGAACGGGCGATGGGGGCTGTCCTGTTGTAAGCAAGCGAGAAGGACGTTGCAGGAGCTTTCTCTGCACAGGTGAAGCTCACCTCCTCCATCTGTGTGCGTCTCCTCGGGGTCATTCTGGAGACTGAAGTTTGTCGGAGCTGGTAGCACAGCCTTGCTGACATTTCTTTGCATGCTGTATGAGACGTGAGCGCCAGCCTTTGATCCCCCTCTGGACGGGGTTGGGTCCAGCCTGTGGGCCGCTGGGTGCCGCCTCTTCTCCCAGAGCCTCGAGCCTGCCTCTTCTCCAGCGGGCACAGCGGGGCTGGCCGTGGTGGCTCAGGACTCAGTGTTACTGCGGTGCCCTGAAGGTAGCTCTAGGTGGAATAAAGTACATCAGCTGTGCTGACTCAGGATTGTGTGAATGACTTTACGGGAAGCACTGCAAGCCCTTCTGGCTGCAGTCTGAGTGAGCAACAGGCCCAGGAGTCTACAGGACTGACACGGATGTTGCTGTCAGGAGGGGACTCAGAAAACGTGCCGGTGCAGTTTCAGCCAGGAAGCGCCCGAGCCGCGGGCAGTGCAGTGTATTTCAGCTTCTCAGCGGCTCCGACCTGTTTACTGTTCTGTGTGTAGCCTTTATACTCCATTGTGGCTCTGAGAATTTGTAATAGAGATCACTAATATAAATGAAGTTAATAATGTGATTTTTTCCCCCCGCTCTTTTGGGGAAATGACATGATTCTAAGAGTGAGTAAGGCAAACATCTATCCTGATTTTCTCTCTTGGGTCTTTGGACTTATCCTGTACACGAAGACATGTCGCTGGAACAATTAGGAATTTTTACCACCTTGAAGCAGAAAAGATAACTAGATCCAGATCTCCCTTGCTTCTCTAGGATTTTGACTTTGCAGAGCCTTTTGAGGTCTGACTCCTAGAGCTGAAGCATCCCCATCCCACCGTCCCCGGGGTGGGTGCCGCGTCACTGCATACTTGCTCCCTCCCGCCCTGGGAGCCCTCGGTTCTGTGCATCCCTGCTTTCCGTCTTTACCTTCCCAGTCGTTCTCTGGCGCAGGTGCTCACTCTCCAGAGGAGGACGCTTGTCAATGTCACTTGCTTAGGGGATGACAAAACGAAGACGGAAGCCCAGGAGTTCCTCCCAGAGCACGTGGTATACAGAGGTTCAGATGATTCCATTTCTGGGGCTAGAAGTTCATCCTCGTGGATGGATCATAGTTTCATCATGTTAGGTCTCGGTTTTCCTACATGTGTAGATGTTTTTTAACTTTTGCATCCATCAATACCTGTTTTTAAATGGTGTGGAGCAGCACGGAGGAGCCCTGAACCACCTTCTGGCCGTGCTTCTCGGTGAGCCTGGGCTCCTGGGGCAGAGGACTGGGGAGGCAGCAGGAGTGTTTCTGCCCTCACGTGAGCCTCTTAACATAGAACACACAGCGGGGATCACAGCTTGAGAGCACCCACAGGTAACCAGGTGCCCTGACTCTGACCCTGTTATGCTTTACGGATCCCAGTTCTGTGCACGTTTCAAGCTCATCACGGGCATTTCCTTGACTCAGAGCCTCTGACTCTTTTTCAGTGGCGGTGAAGGGCTGAGTAAAAACCACCAGCGCCTTCAGGCACTGACCAAGCAGTCACCCACTCCCCCGGCTGGCAAAACCAAGGCTTCTGTCCTTCCCTCTGGGGCCCCTGCCCTGAGTAACTGGATAATCAAGCTTGGTACTTTTTAAAAAAGCTTATTGAAGTATGTTGATTCAGTGTTGTGTTAATTTCTGCTATCAGTAAGGTGATTCATATGTACAGTAAGGTGATACAAATGTATGCCAGAACATACTCCAGACTGGGACCCAGACTCTTAGAGGGTACAAACAAAACCTTGTGCCCATCAGGACCCAGGAGAAAGGAGCAGCGACGAACAGGAGACTGACCTGGACTTGCCTGTGAGTGCACAGGAGCCTCCAGCAGAGGCGTGGGCTGGAGGTGCCCTGCTGCAGGGGTAGGGCACTGAGTGCAGCAGTGTGTGCATGGGACCTTTGGAAGGAGGTCACCAGTATCTTAATTCAGTTCAGTTCAGTTCAGTCGCTCAGTCCTGTCTGACTTTTTGTGATCCCATGTACTGCTGCACGCCAGGCCTTCCTGTCCATTACCAACTACTGGAGTTTACTCAGACTCATGTCCATTGAGTCTGTGATGCCATCCAGCCATCTCATCCACTGTGATCCCCTTCTCCTCCTGCCTTCAATCATTCCCAGCATCAGGGTCTTTTCCAGTGAGTCATTTTTTCACATCAGGTAGCTAAAGTATTGGTGTTTCAGCTTCAGCATCACTCCTTCCAAAGAATATTAAGGACTTATTTCCTTTAGGATGGATTGGTTGGATCTCCTTGCAGTCCAAGGGACTCTCAAGAGTCTTCTCCAACACCGCAGTTCAAAAGCATCAATTCTTCGGCACTCAGCTTTCTTTGTAGTCTAACTCTCACATCCATACATGACCACTGGAAAAACCATAGCTTTGACTAAATGGACCTTTGTTGGCAGAGTAATGTCTCTGCTTTTCTAATATGCCATCTAGATTTGTCATAGGTTTTCTTCCAAGAAGCAAGTATCTTTTAATTTCATGGCTGCAGTCACCATCTGCAATGATTTTGGAGCCCCCCAAAATAAAGTCTGACACTGTTTCCACTGTTTCCCCATCTACTTCCCATGAAGTGATGGGACCAGATGCCGTGATCTTTGTTTTCTGAATGTTGAGCTTTAAGCCAGCTTTTTCGCTCTCCTCTTTTACTTTCATCAAGAGGCTCTTTAGTTCTTCACTTTCTGCCATAAGGGTGGTGTCATCTGCATATCTGAGGTTCTTAATATTTCTCCCGGCAATCTTGATTCCAGCTTATGCTTCCTCTAGCCCAGCATTTCTCATGATATACTCTTCATATAAGCTAATTAAGCAGGGTAACAGTATACAGCCTTGTTGTACTCTTTTCCTGATTTGGAACCAGTNGCATTTCTCATGATATACTCTTCATATAAGCTAATTAAGCAGGGTAACAGTATACAGCCTTGTTGTACTCTTTTCCTGATTTGGAACCAGTCTGTTGTCCCATGTCCAGTTCTAACTGTTCTTGACTTGCATACAGATTTCTCAGGAGGCAGGTCGGGTGGTTTGGTATTTCCATCTCTTGAAGAATTTTCCGCAGTTTGTTGTGATCCCCATAGTCAAAGGCTTTGGCATAGTCAATAAAGCAGAAATAGATGTTTTTGTGGAACTCTCTTGTTTTTTCTGTGATCCAGCAGATGTTGGCAATTTGATCTCTGGTTCCTCTGCCTTTTCTAAAACCAGCTTGAACATCAGGGAGTTCAGGGTTCACGTATTGCTGAAGCCTGGCTTGGAGAATTTTGAGCATTACTTTACTAGCATGTGAGATGAGTGCAATTGTGTGGTAGTTTGAGCATTCTTTGGCATTGCCTTTCTTTGGGATTGCAATGAAAACTGACCTTTTCCAGGTGATAGAGTTTATCTTTTATGTATTTATCGCAATTAAAAGGAAATTGAGTTTAAACCGCAGCTGCAGGCAAGGAGGCAGAAGGATCACAATAAAGGTTCACAAAAGAAGGGCCCAAGTGATAAGAATGTCAGAAAAGATACATTTAGCTTATTTTAAATAAAACAACGATGGAGTATGAGAGACACAATGTAAATAAGAGGTAATTACAAGTAGCAGATGCTGAGAACACCCTGACTTATAATTGAAGGACGTGTGCTTGTACAGCTGATGTGGTCACAACTGTGGATTGAATGTCATGAGGCAAGAGAAGCTGTTTAGAAACTCCTTAGAATCTAATGTTTTAGCTGAGGTTTTAATGGCTATTGTATAATACGTTTGCATGAATTAAAATGTTACACTCTGCAATAAGCAAGTTTGATCTAAAACAATGTAAACTTGGATTTCAAGTCAAAATGTTATATTAAATATTTTATGATGGATTTTTTTTCTTGCGTTAGAAAGCTTCAGAAATTTTATTTAGCAAATAGATACGTTGATTTTTTCAGAGCCAGGATTTTCGGTTGGGAGAGAGAAGAAATGCAGGTGTGAAGTTGGAGAAGTTAAATAAATCCCTTTATTCCCAAAATTTAATTGGAAATATCAGTNCCTTTACTAGCATGTGAGATGAGTGCAATTGTGTGGTAGTTTGAGCATTCTTTGGCATTGCCTTTCTTTGGGATTGCAATGAAAACTGACCTTTTCCAGGTGATAGAGTTTATCTTTTATGTATTTATCGCAAATAAAAGGAAATTGAGTTTAAACCGCAGCTGCAGGCAAGGAGGCAGAAGGATCACAATAAAGGTTCACAAAAGAAGGGCCCAAGTGATAAGAATGTCAGAAAAGATACATTTAGCTTATTTTAAATAAAACAACGATGGAGTATGAGAGACACAATGTAAATAAGAGGTAATTACAAGTAGCAGATGCTGAGAACACCCTGACTTATAATTGAAGGACGTGTGCTTGTACAGCTGATGTGGTCACAACTGTGGATTGAATGTCATGAGGCAAGAGAAGCTGTTTAGAAACTCCTTAGAATCTAATGTTTTAGCTGAGGTTTTAATGGCTATTGTATAATACGTTTGCATGAATTAAAATGTTACACTCTGCAATAAGCAAGTTTGATCTAAAACAATGTAAACTTGGATTTCAAGTCAAAATGTTATATTAAATATTTTATGATGGATTTTTTTTCTTGCGTTAGAAAGCTTCAGAAATTTTATTTAGCAAATAGATACGTTGATTTTTTCAGAGCCAGGATTTTCGGATGGGAGAGAGAAGAAATGCAGGTGTGAAGTTGGAGAAGTTAAATAAATCCCTTTATTCCCAAAATTTAATTGGAAATATCAGTTTGAACTCATAGAGTTTTTGTCATTAAAAAAAAGTTTCCTGGCTCTACCCACTGGTCAGAACTAGAAACAGTGACCAATCCAGCAGAAATAGCCTGTATTATGGTATCCTAATGTCATTTCTTTTAAAAACTTAATTCATTTTTAAACGTGAAGTCTAGTTGAATCACAAGGTTATATTAGTTTCAGGCATATTGTATAGTGATCCAATATTTTTGCAGATTATTGTAGGTTATTACGAGATAATGCCTATCATTCCCTGTGTCATTTCCTTTCTAACTGGTGGGTTTTTATTTATTTTTAGGAATTGAGGTGGGGGGGCGGCTGTGCTGTGCATAGGGTAGGATCTTAGTTCCCTGACCAGGGGTTGAAGCCACGCCCCCTGCAGTGGAAGGGTAGAATCCTAACCACTGGACCGCTGGGGAGTGCCCTGTGTCATTTCTTTTTCTCTTAAATTTTATGATTTCTTTGGCTTCACTGTGTCTTGGTTGCCACATGCAGAATCTTTAGTTGTGGCATGCGGGATCTAGCTCCCTAACCGGAGGGTAAACCTTGCCTCCTGCCTTGGGAGAATGGAGTTGTAACTGCTGGACCAGCATGCAAGCCTCCTGTGCCGTTTCAAGCTCAGGATGTGTCCAACTGTGTCAGACTCAGACTGGCTTAGGTTCTGAGGCAGAGCTTGGGGGCTCTGCAGT
This sequence comes from Raphicerus campestris, assembly GCA_006410735.1. Taxonomy (NCBI): domain Eukaryota; kingdom Metazoa; phylum Chordata; class Mammalia; order Artiodactyla; family Bovidae; genus Raphicerus; species Raphicerus campestris. Next base: position 501,194 of record SJYW01051306.1, on the reverse strand, counting down.
GTAAGTGATGCATCGAGGGGGAGCGCCCGGGGGGACAGGCTGAGTGGGTGCAGGCGGGGCAGGGGGCCTACTCCGGCCCTCGTCGCAGCAGTGTGGTCTCCCCTGGAAGCCAGCCTGTTGCCTCACTTGGGTTAGTCCCAGGTCCTGGTGTGAGGAGCCCAGGGCAACCCAGGAGAGTGCTGTGAGGAAGGGCCCCCGTGAGTCACTGGGCTCGAGGGCTGGGTGGAAGGACAGGCTGAGGGCGCTTAGCAGCTCTTGGAGAAATGGCTAATTTCAGGTCTGCAACGAGAAAGGGAGAATGAGCCCAGTACAGTTTTTTTTTTTGTTTTTTTTTTTTTGCCTCTTATCTTCAATTCCTTAGTTTTTGAAATTTCAAACTTATAAGTTCAAGAGCAATAACTCTGAACACTGTAATCTTCATCTAGATCATCAGTATTTTGCCATTTGATTTCTCTGTACACAAATACACAAATTTTGGGGAACAATTTGGGGAAGTGGCAAACATCATAACTCTTCATTCCGAAACACTTTAAATCTGTATCACCTAAGAACCAGGACTTTCTCTTACATATTACATGACAGCTATCAAATTGAGGAATTTCAACACTGATTGGATACTGTTGTTTAACATGTATCCATGTTCAGATTTGCCAGTTGTTCCAATACTGGCCTTGTTTTTTCCAGCCAGGATCTCATTGTGCATTTAGTTGTCACTAGATTGACCTCCTTTAATATACATGTATGTGAAAGTCACTTCAGTCGTGTGCAACTCTTGCGACCCCATGGACTGTAGCCCGCCAGGCTCCTCTGTCCATGGGATTCTCCAGGCAAGAACACTGGAGTGGGTTGCTGTGCCCTCCTCCAGGAGATCTTCGCAACCCAGGGGTCAAACCCAGGCCTACCACATTGCAGGCGGATTCTTTACTGTCTGAGCCACCAGGGAAACATGCCTGATATACACAATGGCAACCAAGTCTGAAACCTTAGGAGAGTATGTGTTATGTGGTTTATTAGTATTACATTAAAATGCATGTGGAGATTACCTGTTTCCAGACTTCACAAAGCTTGGTACATCTTGTCAAACCAGAAGACAAGAAAGCATCAAAGATGACTGTAGTCTTATCAAAATAACCAGGAGAAGTTCTTTGGAGATTCAATACTGTATTGAATCAATGTTAAACTTGGCGAGGCTCCTGCTTGCCTGGTCAATGAGGATAATGATCACAGTAGAGTGAGTCACATTAGTGTATCTAAAATTCATGATATATGATATTAAAAAAAAAAAAACCAAATCCTTATTGCTGACCTTTGGAGAATGCTAAGTGAACTGACTCACTTTTCCGGAAAATAGTAAAGGGGAAGAATTAAGCATTGTCATGTCTTTGCTGTAAGAATTACTCTACACAGTAATCGTCTGGTTTTGGAGGGAAGGACTGATGGAATTAGGTGTCACCGCTTTGCAGACACTAATGAACGGTGACCTAGAGGCTGGTCATCAGTGATGCGGACCCTGAGGAGAGACCTCAGGTGCCTGCTGATGAAAGGACCAGCACCACTTTGGATCTTGCATGGAGCTTGCACAGAGCATGTGGCGGAGCTGTGTGTCAGGTGATATACTGAAGACGAGTCAGCAAAATCCAGACTCTGGGGAGCTTTGGGGCAAGCGCTGCAATTTCCTCAACAAATAAATTGTAAGACATAAAAAGTGGGAGGGATAATCTACAAATTAAAAGTAATTTAAGAGACCTATCCACCAAATGTAAGACTTGTTTGAATAAACAAATGAAAAAAAGACCCTTGAGAAAATGGATGACTGATGAGATATTTGATGGTATTAAGAAATATATTAATATTTACATTGATAAGGGGTCATTATCTTTTAGAGATTTGTACTATTGATATAATAGTTAATAATGAAATAATAAAATCCCTGGAGTTTGCTTCAGAATATCCAGTAGAGGGAGGAGGGAAGGAAATGTGAGTGTGGGTCTCATCCAAACGATGCTGATCAAGAGATGGTGATTGTTGAAGCTGGGTGTAGACAGATGGTAGCTCTTTATATTTCTGTTATAACATAAGCTTGAAACTTTTCACAATGAAAAACAAATAAACAAAAAAACCAAACATGTTTATTCAAAATTTACTTCATTAACACTTTGCTTCATCTAGTCTCTCTTCTGGATTTTGTTTTCCATAGAGCCTAAATTTTTAATATCGTTTCCAGATTTTGAATATTTTCTTAAATTTTTAAAATTATAGTTGATTTGTAATCTTGTATTACTTTGTAGTGTGCAGCATAGTGATTCAGTTATACATATTATATACATATTCTTTTTCATATTCAGATATTTACTACTAAAATGTTTTCAGAAAGACAGAAGGGAGCTATATTCCCATGGCCATCTTTTCATGTCTCTTTTCTCTTAACAAAGGACAGTTTGCTCATTTGTTGGCTTTTCCCTTGGAGCATTTTATGAAGCCATATTGGTGAATGGCGGAGAAGGCNTTCCAGACTTCACAAAGCTTGGTACATCTTGTCAAACCAGAAGACAAGAAAGCATCAAAGATGACTGTAGTCTTATCAAAATAACCAGGAGAAGTTCTTTGGAGATTCAATACTGTATTGAATCAATGTTAAACTTGGCGAGGCTCCTGCTTGCCTGGTCAATGAGGATAATGATCACAGTAGAGTGAGTCACATTAGTGTATCTAAAATTCATGATATATGATATTAAAAAAAAAAAACCCAAATCCTTATTGCTGACCTTTGGAGAATGCTAAGTGAACTGACTCACTTTTCCGGAAAATAGTAAAGGGGAAGAATTAAGCATTGTCATGTCTTTGCTGTAAGAATTACTCTACACAGTAATCGTCTGGTTTTGGAGGGAAGGACTGATGGAATTAGGTGTCACCGCTTTGCAGACACTAATGAACGGTGACCTAGAGGCTGGTCATCAGTGATGCGGACCCTGAGGAGAGACCTCAGGTGCCTGCTGATGAAAGGACCAGCACCACTTTGGATCTTGCATGGAGCTTGCACAGAGCATGTGGCGGAGCTGTGTGTCAGGTGATATACTGAAGACGAGTCAGCAAAATCCAGACTCTGGGGAGCTTTGGGGCAAGCGCTGCAATTTCCTCAACAAATAAATTGTAAGACATAAAAAGTGGGAGGGATAATCTACAAATTAAAAGTAATTTAAGAGACCTATCCACCAAATGTAAGACTTGTTTGAATAAACAAATGAAAAAAAGACCCTTGAGAAAATGGATGACTGATGAGATATTTGATGGTATTAAGAAATATATTAATATTTACATTGATAAGGGGTCATTATCTTTTAGAGATTTGTACTATTGATATAATAGTTAATAATGAAATAATAAAATCCCTGGAGTTTGCTTCAGAATATCCAGTAGAGGGAGGAGGGAAGGAAATGTGAGTGTGGGTCTCATCCAAACGATGCTGATCAAGAGATGGTGATTGTTGAAGCTGGGTGTAGACAGATGGTAGCTCTTTATATTTCTGTTATAACATAAGCTTGAAACTTTTCACAATGAAAAACAAATAAACAAAAAAACCAAACATGTTTATTCAAAATTTACTTCATTAACACTTTGCTTCATCTAGTCTCTCTTCTGGATTTTGTTTTCCATAGAGCCTAAATTTTTAATATCGTTTCCAGATTTTGAATATTTTCTTAAATTTTTAAAATTATAGTTGATTTGTAATCTTGTATTACTTTGTAGTGTGCAGCATAGTGATTCAGTTATACATATTATATACATATTCTTTTTCATATTCAGATATTTACTACTAAAATGTTTTCAGAAAGACAGAAGGGAGCTATATTCCCATGGCCATCTTTTCATGTCTCTTTTCTCTTAACAAAGGACAGTTTGCTCATTTGTTGGCTTTTCCCTTGGAGCATTTTATGAAGCCATATTGGTGAATGGCGGAGAAGGCGGGACACCCCACTCCAGTATTCTTGCCTGGAATATCCCATGGACGGAGGAGCCTGGTAGGCTGCAGTCCATGGGGTTGCGAAGAGTCGGACATGACTGAGCGACTTCCTTTTCACTTTTCACTTTCATGCATTGGAGAAGGAAATGGCAACCCACTCCAGTGTTCTTGCCTGGAGAATCCCAGGGATGGGGGAGCCTGGTGGGCTGCCGTCTATGGGGTTGGACAGAGTCGGACACAACTGAAGTGACTTAGCAGCAGCAGCAGCAGTATTGGTGAATGGTGGGGAAAAGTGTGCTTATTATTTAAAATTTAAACAGATACTGCAAAACAGACGAGTCAGTTATATAGGCATATTCTTTAATTGTCATGTCTAAAAGCTGATTTCTCCCTGAGACTGCTTTTCTGCTTCTTTGTAGATTTATTGATGAAACTGGAATTATTACTGAAACAAAACTGACCTGAAGGCAATATGCCATCACATGGCATGACTTTGTCTTGCTGAAACTCAAATGATACCTAATCTTACAATCTTTTCATAGAAATGGAGTTCTTCCATTTCAGCATTACTTTACTCCAGCAAATTGCACTTTACATCTTCTTACAGAGATCATGAAATTTTGATGAGGGCTGAAATACGAGTTGCCTAATCGATTTGAGTTAATAATATTGACCTCACATTCCATTATGTGACTGGGCTCAGGAGATGGTTTTCCGGAGGAATGTTATTGCTTTCATTTTGCTGCTCATACTTGTATTTTTCTGTTACTAAATAGGGCCATGAGCTGACAACCGACACGTTTCCAGTTCGGTTTAAAGCTTACTTAAGACTGCTTGAAACTCTTACTAGCTGGAGTGCTTTACAATTGTCTGTGAATTTTATTTTGCCCTATTAGAAATGGGTATGGATAATTGAGAATGGACTGTAATTTTTAGCTGCTTTGCCACCGTTTACATTTACTAATCTGGACAGCTAAGCATGGATCTTTAAGAAGCAATGGAGTCCGTTACAGGATGTGTGCTCTCATGCTGTTAACTGTTAGCAACTTGTAGCTGCAGAAAAGTAGTTCTTTATAAACAGGCAGCATAAGTGTTGAAAATAAGATCCTTTTTCTTAGTTGCCAGAGTAAGACAACTTACAGAGGAAGACAACTCAGTTGTCACATTTCCGTGAATTGTGATTTTAACCAGTTGTGACAATTCACTCTCAGCCTTTCCTCCTCCTGCGTTCCCAGAAAGTTAAACAGTATTGAGCATCAGCCTTTGTCTCAAGAGATCAGAAGGACAAAAATTATCCATTCAAACTGAACATAAACTTTCAAGTGGGTTTCAACATGCTCATTGAACTCTTGGGAGTTTTAGAGAAGAGATGTCAGGAAAGTCATTCATTGTTGGCACCTTTTCCATCCTTTTATTTAATGCTTTTTTTTGTCTTTGCAAAACAGAAGATTAGTCTCCCATTTATTTAATAAAGTGTGAACCAAACTTTATTTCTTCCACTGATGGCAAATTACAGGACTTGGTGAATATCACCAATAAAAACATTCATGAGAATTAGATATCTGATTGTTGATCTGCTTTTGAGATACTTAGGTAGTATCACCAACTCAGTGGACGTGAATTTGAGCAAACCTCGGGAGATGGCGAAGGACAGGGAGCTGGCCTGACAGGAACTGGCGCGCTGCAGCCCACAGGGTGGCAAAGAGTCAGACGCAACTTAGCGACTGAACAGCAGCAACTCTCTGTTCTCAGGAGTAAAAGACTGAGTATGGTTGGAGAGTTTTAGAATTCTGTGGCCCATAGCCTGCTCCTAAACCCTGAATGCTTCCTTTTTTAATATAAAAATAAACTGTTGGAACTGAAGGTGGAGACACAGGAGGGTGATGAGTCAGCTTGTTGTCAGGCATTGTGATTCTAAGTAGTGTTTGCTTTTTATTCTTGGTTATTTTCACTGGTTCTGTTTTTATCTCCCTGGGTGTATGTANAGAGTTTTAGAATTCTGTGGCCCATAGCCTGCTCCTAAACCCTGAATGCTTCCTTTTTTAATATAAAAATAAACTGTTGGACCTGAAGGTGGAGACACAGGAGGGTGATGAGTCAGCTTGGTGTCAGGCATTGTGATTCTAAGTAGTGTTTGCTTTTTATTCTTGGTTATTTTCACTGGTTCTGTATTTTATATTGCTTGGTGCTGTATGAGTATATTATTAGCTGATATTTAAAAAAATTAATTATTTTAATTGGAGGATAATTGCTTTACAACATCGTGGTGGTTTTTGCCATACATCAGCATGAATCAGCCATAGGTATACATGTGTCCCCCCATCCTGAACCCGCTCCCACCTCCCTCCCCACCCTGTCCCTCTAGGTTGTCCGAGAGCACCAGCTTTTGTTATATGGAGTGAAGAAAGAGAAAGACAAATACTGTATATTAATGCATATATATAGACTTTAGAAAGATGGTACCGGCAGTCCTACCCCTAGGGCAAGGGAGACACAGGCGTAAAGATCAGACTTTTGGACTCCATGGGGGAGGTGAGGGTGGGATGATTGGAGAGAATAGCATTGAAACATGTAAGTTACCATGTGTAAAACAGATAGCCAGTGCGAATTAGCTGGTATTTCATCTTTAAACTACGTATTTCTTTGGTTGCTCACGGGCCATTCCTTGCGGCGCACGGGCGCTGTCCGTGTGTTGCCGGGACTCTCGAGCTCTGGCTCTGGAGCACACAGACTCAGCTGCAGTGCCTGGCCTTAGTAGCTCCCAGGCGTGTGAGATCTTAGTTCCCTGACCAGAGATCAAGCACATCCTTTGCATTGCAAGGTGAATTCTTAACCACTGGACCACCAGGGAAGGTCCTATTAGCTGATATTTAAGACTCTCTCACTATTTGTGGAGCCAGGTGAGTTGGAAACCAGAACAGCACTGATTTCTTAGAGACATATGAAAGCAGTCTTTACAAAAAGTCATTGCTTCATTGTCATCTTGTCGCTACTCTGACTTTAATAATGAGAATGGAAACTGTATTCAATCCTGTGATAAACTGTGCTGGAAAGGAATATGAAAAAGAATATATATGTGTGACTGAGTCATTTTGCTATGTAGCAGAAGTTAACATTATAAATCAACTATACTTTAATAAAATTCTGAGAGGAATGATGTCCCCTTAGAAGCAGACTGGGCTTTGTATTCTAAGCCTCTGCTCTTGGGAATTGTGGAATTTCAATAAATTTTTAATAATGAACCTCTGATCTTTTTTTCCTGAATAGTTATTGCTGAGTCATCATGGAGTAAGAGAAAGCTGTGAGGTGAGAGATCAGGGAGAGGAGGAGTGGAGAAAAGGAAATTCATAGGCTCAGTTATTGTGGTGAAAAGCCAAGTTTGATTGTGGTTTATATTGATATATCCAAAAGCGCCTTTCTTGACACGTTTTTGAAATTCATCTGTTCATCCTGGGGGCAGAAGTTTGAACATTTGTGTGTCGTATGCTACAACTGCACCTGGTTTATCAGCAGGCTGGGGCCAGTTTCCTTTTTCTTGAGTTAAGACAAGCTTCTCTGCAGTGTGAGCAGTCTGATGGAGAGGCGGATAGTGTGTTTTCTGGAGCCACCTGCCTGTGTGAGCTTCAGCTCTGGATTTAGCACACCTAGCTCAGGGCCGGGGGTGCTGTGACTCTTACCTGCTTCCAGTGGGCTTGATTCCTCAGCTGTGGATGGGCAGCTGTGACTTCATCATGTTCCTGTAAGCATCATCTTTTCACTGTGCTCGGAACAGTGCTTGGCACAGAGCATGGACATCCTGGGTATGGATAGAGCTCCAGCTGGATAGGATCCTGGGGTCACAGAGGTGGGTGACATGATGCTCCTACCTCAAGGACCTCAGGTCTTGTGGACCTCGGGCAAAGCTGTTACAATGTAGTAGGGTAGGGGTGTTCTAAGAGAGCATCAGACACTTAGCTCCCAATAGGAACGTCAGTGAAGAGACAAGAGGATCAGCAGATGATGACGGAGGGTGGCCCAGCATCATCGTTCAGCAGGCCTGGGGGCAGGCAGCTGAGATGGAGTAGGAGGGCAGCTGGCTCCAGAAAAGACTTCTCCCGGAACAAAACTGGGGCAGATTTGACCATAGGGAAAATGAATGTCAAGAGGAGCTTTTTGCAGGTGTCAGAAATCAGAGATTTAAATGAAGACAATAGGAAGCAATGAGGCAATTATTAACTCTAACAAAAATGAAATTTTGATTATGCAAGGAAATCTAATCGTGATATGCTGCCTGACTTGGCAGTGAATAATATTAGCATGAAATTAACCATGAAATCACTAGATATGGCTTTAAGTGAAAGTTATGTAAGGATGGTATAATCTTTGTCTACCATAATTGGAATTCAGTAGATAATATCTAAAATCGATGAATATAGGGATACTACCATGTGCATATTGTTTAGAACTATAGAGATGAATGTGGTGAAAATCAAAGAGTTGAAGCTGGTTGCATATGCGAGGAGGGGGAGGAGAGCTACAGAACACTATTTTTGTGTGCAATCTATTCATTGATTAGGGTGGGAAGAGAAATCAGATTTATTCTTTTTCACCAATCTCTATTTCTGTTCCCAAGAAAATCTCAAGACAGATTCCACAACTTTTCCGGTCACTCTTAGATAATGGAAAGTGTTATATTACTGAGTCCAGGCTCATGTTGCTCACCACGTGACAGGCCAGTAAATCAAGAAACAAGTTGTTGGGGACAAGGAATAGCAGCTCTATTGAAAAGAAGATGGTGAACTTGTGTCCCAAAGAACCGTCCTGCCTGAGTTAGAATTCAGGCTTTTATACTAAAATGGGAGGGGGTAGAGTCAAACATTGCCTGGTTCTGGTCAGTCTCCAGAGGGGATGTGTTAATTTCTCCCTTCCTGCAGTCATTCACAGGTGGGCCTGGCCAGGATGTTTCCTGTGAGCTAAACAAAGGTATTTTTGCTCAATGCTCATTACCTTGGAGGCAGAGTTCCTAGAGATGGGCCGTTGTGTATAATTTAAGTTTATAGACACATCCCTTTAGTGATTAACTGGTAATACAACAAAAAGGTTCTTCCCTATTGCATGAGTCCTTGGATCACTTTCAAGCATTAAAGATTTGAGCCTAGACACGTAACAATTTAATGCAGTCTGGTCTTGTGTGTTATCAAGCTGCAGATCCAGTGCTCCTCTCCTCACTCAGCTTGAGCCAAGTTCAGGTGGAAGTGGCAAAGGCCATAACTGGCTTCCTGTCTCTGCTTTCTCCGTTTTCTCCCTTACCCACCAGCTGTTGCTTCCGAAGGCTCTAGGGTCAGCCCAGGGAGAGAAGGCTGGGGGTGTGGGCTTTGCACAGCATGTGGCTGGTTCATCGTCAGCGCCTTGCGAGTCGGTTGCAATTCTCTTCATGAGGGAAAAGCCCTTCCCTGCTCGGCCTCCGAGTTTCCCTCTCCTTGAACCCTTCCTCCAGCCACAATCCCCTTGGAGAAGCCTCCTCTGAGTAGAAGTCTAAGCTCCCCCTGTCTCGGGCCCAGTTCAGNGTAGATAATATCTAAAATCGATGAATATAGGGATACTACCATGTGCATATTGTTTAGAACTATAGAGATGAATGTGGTGAAAATCAAAGAGTTGAAGCTGGTTGCATACGCGAGGAGGGGGAGGAGAGCTACAGAACACTATTTTTGTGTGCAATCTATTCATTGATTAGGGTGGGAAGAGAAATCAGATTTATTCTTTTTCACCAATCTCTATTTCTGTTCCCAAGAAAATCTCAAGACAGATTCCACAACTTTTCCGGTCACTCTTAGATAATGGAAAGTGTTATATTACTGAGTCCAGGCTCATGTTGCTCACCACGTGACAGGCCAGTAAATCAAGAAACAAGTTGTTGGGGACAAGGAATAGCAGCTCTATTGAAAAGAAGATGGTGAACTTGTGTCCCAAAGAACCGTCCTGCCTGAGTTAGAATTCAGGCTTTTATACTAAAATGGGAGGGGGTAGAGTCAAACATTGCCTGGTTCTGGTCAGTCTCCAGAGGGGATGTGTTAATTTCTCCCTTCCTGCAGTCATTCACAGGTGGGCCTGGCCAGGATGTTTCCTGTGAGCTAAACAAAGGTATTTTTGCTCAATGCTCATTACCTTGGAGGCAGAGTTCCTAGAGATGGGCCGTTGTGTATAATTTAAGTTTATAGACACATCCCTTTAGTGATTAACTGGTAATACAACAAAAAGGTTCTTCCCTATTGCATGAGTCCTTGGATCACTTTCAAGCATTAAAGATTTGAGCCTAGACACGTAACAATTTAATGCAGTCTGGTCTTGTGTGTTATCAAGCTGCAGATCCAGTGCTCCTCTCCTCACTCAGCTTGAGCCAAGTTCAGGTGGAAGTGGCAAAGGCCATAACTGGCTTCCTGTCTCTGCTTTCTCCGTTTTCTCCCTTACCCACCAGCTGTTGCTTCCGAAGGCTCTAGGGTCAGCCCAGGGAGAGAAGGCTGGGGGTGTGGGCTTTGCACAGCATGTGGCTGGTTCATCGTCAGCGCCTTGCGAGTCGGTTGCAATTCTCTTCATGAGGGAAAAGCCCTTCCCTGCTCGGCCTCCGAGTTTCCCTCTCCTTGATCCCTTCCTCCAGCCACAATCCCCTTGGAGAAGCCTCCTCTGAGTAGAAGTCTAAGCTCCCCCTGTCTCGGGCCCAGTTCAGGTTCCCCAAAGCCTGTGCCTTTGCTGCCATGCAGGGCCCAGGAAGATGATCTGAGATGCTGGTCATATCTGTAGCTGCAGATGGATGCTGTGACTTTCTGACTCAGTGGAGGCAGAACCTTCTAGTTGAACTTACTTTGTTCTGTGCTGAGTGTTTCTAGGCTTAAATGCCCAGGTTAGCTAAACATTTCAAATTCTTTATATCTATAAATTAAAAAAAGTATATTATGTTTTATAAAATGAACCGAGTCCCCATGTTTGAAATTAATTTAGAAAATCCAGATAACTTAAAGAACTCTATAACAGCCCTTTCCGGGTGGTCTGGTGGTTAAGAATCTGCCTTGCAATGCAGGGGACACCGGTTCCATGCCTGGTCTGGGGAGGTCCCAAATGTTGTGGAGCAGCTCAGCCTGTGTGCCACAGCTGCTGAGCCCACATGTTATGTACTGCTGAAGCCATATGCCTAGAGCCTGTGCCCGAGACAAGAGAAGCCGCCACAGCGGGAAGCCTGTGCACCTAGAGATAGGCTGTGTGCGGCACAGACCTGCCAGAGCCAATAAATGAACACGTCTTAAAAAAACCTCTATCATAATGGGAGTATTAAGCAGACAACACAGATGTCTTAAATTTATTTCTAGAATACATGTAATCACTATGACTCCCCGCAAACTTGTTAGTAGAACCGAAGAACCAGGAAGTCTGAGGTGTAGACGTTTCAGGATCCTAGGGAAGTGAAAAATGGCTTTTGAAATGAGAATGCTGCTTTTTATAAGCAAAAGACTATCACTGTTTCCTGGTTTTAGATCCGCCTAAAATCTGGGGACTCCACTAGCTCCAGAGTTAACCATAAATAAGTGAAACCGTCTAAGAACAGAAGTTGTGAAGACGCGGATACCTTTCACACTGACAGCATGTTCAGCGGTGCTAACTGATGATCATAATGGGAGCTGGCATTTCGTCAGCACTTCCAGGCGCTGTGCTCACTTCGTCCCGGCAGTAGCCCTAGGAGGTGGATTCTCTCTGCGGACTAGGAAACCGAAGCTCAGAGCAGGTCCTGGGCTGACCCACAGTCACGTGGCAGGTGGGTGGGGAGGCTGGGCAGGGGGCCGGTGCTGCCAGCCCCCAGGGCTCTGTCTGACCTCAGTCTCCGATCCTCCCCAGTGAGCTTGCTGAGGGTGGTTCCACTTCTGCTGTGTGGTTAGAAAGTTCACTGAGGGTTGTGGGTGATGCTGTGAACCTCTTCTTCCAAGACAAGCTTCAGGGCAAATCTGGCAGGCGATAACTGTGGGAGCAGGGAGGAGAGACCGGCGTTTACTGAGCCCTTCCTGAGTGTTGGGCAGGACAGGTGCTTTTGCAGATCCCACGCACTGTTTATCTTTCCATTTTACAAATGCTGAGTGAGCCCCTGCTATGGGCTTGTCACTGGGTCAGGAGCTGGTGAGCGAACTGAGAAGAAAACATAGNTCCTGTGAGCTAAACAAAGGTATTTTTGCTCAATGCTCATTACCTTGGAGGCAGAGTTCCTAGAGATGGGCCGTTGTGTATAATTTAAGTTTATAGACACATCCCTTTAGTGATTAACTGGTAATACAACAAAAAGGTTCTTCCCTATTGCATGAGTCCTTGGATCACTTTCAAGCATTAAAGATTTGAGCCTAGACACGTAACAATTTAATGCAGTCTGGTCTTGTGTGTTATCAAGCTGCAGATCCAGTGCTCCTCTCCTCACTCAGCTTGAGCCAAGTTCAGGTGGAAGTGGCAAAGGCCATAACTGGCTTCCTGTCTCTGCTTTCTCCGTTTTCTCCCTTACCCACCAGCTGTTGCTTCCGAAGGCTCTAGGGTCAGCCCAGGGAGAGAAGGCTGGGGGTGTGGGCTTTGCACAGCATGTGGCTGGTTCATCGTCAGCGCCTTGCGAGTCGGTTGCAATTCTCTTCATGAGGGAAAAGCCCTTCCCTGCTCGGCCTCCGAGTTTCCCTCTCCTTGATCCCTTCCTCCAGCCACAATCCCCTTGGAGAAGCCTCCTCTGAGTAGAAGTCTAAGCTCCCCCTGTCTCGGGCCCAGTTCAGGTTCCCCAAAGCCTGTGCCTTTGCTGCCATGCAGGGCCCAGGAAGATGATCTGAGATGCTGGTCATATCTGTAGCTGCAAATGGATGCTGTGACTTTCTGACTCAGTGGAGGCAGAACCTTCTAGTTGAACTTACTTTCTTCTGTGCTGAGTGTTTCTAGGCTTAAATGCCCAGGTTAGCTAAACATTTCAAATTCTTTATATCTATAAATTAAAAAAAGTATATTATGTTTTATAAAATGAACCGAGTCCCCATGTTTGAAATTAATTTAGAAAATCCAGATAACTTAAAGAACTCTATAACAGCCCTTTCCGGGTGGTCTGGTGGTTAAGAATCTGCCTTGCAATGCAGGGGACACCGGTTCCATGCCTGGTCTGGGGAGGTCCCAAATGTTGTGGAGCAGCTCAGCCTGTGTGCCACAGCTGCTGAGCCCACATGTTATGTACTGCTGAAGCCACATGCCTAGAGCCTGTGCCTGAGACAAGAGAAGCCGCCACAGCGGGAAGCCTGTGCACCCCGGCTAGAGATAGGCTGTGTGCGGCACAGACCTGCCAGAGCCAATAAATGAACACGTCTTAAAAAAACCTCTATCATAATGGGAGTATTAAGCAGACAACACAGATGTCTTAAATTTATTTCTAGAATACATGTAATCACTATGACTCCCCGCAAACTTGTTAGTAGAACCGAAGAACCAGGAAGTCTGAGGTGTAGACGTTTCAGGATTCTAGGGAAGTGAAAAATGGCTTTTGAAATGAGAATGCTGCTTTTTATAAGTAAAAGACTATCACTGTTTCCTGGTTTTAGATCCGCCTAAAATCTGGGGACTCCACTAGCTCCAGAGTTAACCATAAGTAAGTGAAACTGTCTAAAACAGAAGTTTCACACCGACAGCATGTTCAGCGGTGCTAACTGATGATCATAACGGGAGCTGGCATTTCGTCAGCACTTCCAGGCACTGTGCTCACTTCGTCCCGGCAGTAGCCCTAGGAGGTGGATTCTCTCTGCAGACTAGGAAACCGAAGCTCAGAGCAGGTCCTGGGCTGACCCACAGTCACATGGCAGGTGGGTGGGGAGGCTGGGCAGGGGGCCGGTGCTGCCAGCCCCCAGGGCTCTGTCTGACCTCGGTCTCCGATCCTCCCCAGTGAGCTTGCTGAGGGTGGTTCCACTTCTGCTGTGTGGTTAGAAAGTTCACTGAGGGTTGTGGGTGATGCTGTGAACCTCTTCTTCCAAGACAAGCTTCAGGGCAAATCTGGCAGGCGTTAACTGTGGGAGCAGGGAGGAGAGACCGGCGTTTACTGAGCCCTTCCTGAGTGTTGGGCAGGACAGATGCTTTTAGAGATCCCACGCACTGTTTATCTTTCCATTTCACAAATGCTGAGTGAGCCCCTGCTATGGGCTTGTCACTGGGTCAGGAGCTGGTGAGCGAACTGAGAAGAAAACACAACCCCTGTGCTCACGGAGCATGTTTTGGAGACAGACAGCACACAGATTCTTGTGGACTGAACAACGTGTCGGGTGGTGACGGGTGCTGTGGGGGAACTGAAGCAGGTTGGCAGCGTCGGGGGGAGGGCGGGAGTTTGAGGGATGGGAGGAGGGGGTGATATTACAGTGTCTGGTTGTTCAGAAAGAACTTCTCTAAAAAGATGCCATTTGGGCGTCCTTGGTGGCCCAGCAGTTAAGACCCTGCATTTGCACTGCAGGGCGTGCTGGCTCACCCCCTAGTCGGGGAAATGAGGTCTCGCATGCTGCTGGGTGTGGCCCAACAAGACCAAACGCAGCAAACAAACATTTGAGCAGAAAGCTGAAGACTGACAGTGCGGCCTTGTGGCCAGAGCACAGGCTTTGGGATCACCCCAAGGGCAGTGGGGACAGACAGGCTGTACTCTGTCTGCTGCTTTTAAAGGTTCAGTCTGGCTTCTGTGTGGGGAATGGACTGTAGAGGGGCTTGGGGTAAGAACGTCGAGGCTCTCGTTTTTGCAGTGCCTACTATGTGCTATATGCGTGTCCCCATTGACCCTTTCAGTAATCTGGTTGAATTCAGTCATTAACTAAGATAGGACCGGAAAGCTCCCAGTGGCTTGGAAGTTTGCCCCAGGCTGCGCAGCTCTGACCGTAGGGCTCTGTCCAATCGACTGTGTTGGCATAGCTCTTTAAAATGATCACTGTCCTTCTTCTCTTCCTCCTGTTGCTCGGCCTGGTCCCTGGGGCCTTGGACCATGTATTCTTCTCCTGGAACAACTCTGGGAGGTAGGTGCTATGCCCAGTCATAGATGAGGAATCCAGGGTTCACAGAAGCTGTGACTCAAGACGTGTAACGAGGCCACGTGGCCAGTAAATGCCTGAACTGGTGGTGAAGGCCCTGATGTGTGGGCCTCCTGCTTTATCATAGTGAGGCAGAGAATTCACGAGATTGGGAACAGTTTTACTTTTTTTCAGCTTTCTGCCTTTCCTCCGTGGCTTTGATTGCTCTCAAGTGACCTGTACCATTCTGTTTTGGGGGAGACTGCCTGTATTACGAACAGCTTAGGGGGCCTTTAATGTGTTTTCTTAGCCCTCCTGTAAGTGCCTGCGGTTTGCAGGCTTGTCACAGCGAGAACACTGACAAGTGAGGCCCTCGTAGGAGGATCTCAGACGTTGTGGCACCAGGCTTGGAAGCAGATCTTCTGATTCTGTCGCACCACTGGACAGATCACGTTCTCCCTGGAGAGGCAGCACGGCGGAGAGAAGACGAGGCCGTCTGTCTCTGGCTCAGCAGAGTGGGAGCGAGAGCCCAAGCCCTGAACTAAGGAAGCAGAAGAGAGGACGGTCACAGTTGAATTATGAGCTTGAACCAGGCAGTGGTTCTCTTTAGCTGCGATCTGAATTACAGCCAGCCCACGGTTCTGTTGGTTCAAGTCCTTTGGGTCCTTGAATCTCTGTCTCTGTGAATCAGCATGGCTCTAGGGGAAGTGATGAGGCAGACAGAGTTTGTTTTACCTCTTAAGAGCCTCTGTGTTACCTCTTCCTTTTATCAAAATATCCTTCAGGATGTACACTCATGCCCTTATTCACACTAATGGGTAAATGACTGATATCACTTACTGTTTCCTGTATGGGAGAAACTGGATTAGAAATGAAAAAGCTTTAAACGAAAATAATGAATCTTTATTTTATAAATAGTCTTTAGAGTTACCATATGATCCAGCAATCCCACTCCTGGGCATATAGTTGGTGAAAACTGTAATTTGAAAGATACATTCCCCCCAGCGTTTATTGTAGCACTATTTATATTAGCCAAGACATGGAAGCAACTCAAAGGTCCATTAGCAGATGAATGGATAAAGAAGATATGGTACATATATACAAAGGAATACAACTCAGCCGTAAAAGAGAAGGAAAAAAATGCTATTCGCAGCAGCATGAGTGGACCTAGAGATTATCGTACTAAGTGCAGTAAGTCAGACAGAGGAAAATAAATATCATATGATACCACTTATCTGTGGAGTCTAAAAAGATGGTACAAATTGATTTATTTACAAGACAGAAATAGAATTACAGACATAGAAAACAAGCTTAGGGTTCCCAAAGGGGAAAGAGGGGGAGGAATAAATTAGGAGTTTGAGATTAGCAGATACACATTATTATATGTAAAGGAGATAACCAATGAGGACCTACTGGATAGCACAGGTAACTGTACTCAATATCTTGCAAAAATCTGTAAGAGAAAAGAACCTTAAAAAGAATATGTTTGTGTTATATAACTGAATCACTTTGCTGTATCCCTGAACCTAACACAACATTGTAAATCAGCTACACTTCATTAAAAAAAAAAGAATGAATGTTAATTGCTGGAATTTTAGGCATCAGTGTGAAAGGAGGTGAGAGGTTTTTTTCAAGTCCTAAAAATGATGTACTTTTTGTAATCTGTCATCGTTGCCATTCTAAGTACTTTTTGTCTGGTTTTCATTTTATGTTTTCCTTGTAGGATGCTGTAAGAATGCATTGAGTATCATGTGTCAGGTAGGCATTGTATTAGATGCTTTACACACATTATCTCATTTTAATAGTGTCTGACATCCAAGGACGTGGGTGTGAGTCACTGCGTTAAGAATATGGGCAAGTCAGAGAGGTGAAATGACTTTCTCAGGGCAGTTTGCGTGGTGAGATCTGGTGAAGGTCCTGCTTGGTCTTCTTTCCTGTGAAACTGTGAAATGTGAATTATTTGAGGTGTTTCTACTTCCCTAATGTGCAGTAAATGTGAGTCAACTTAGGGTTCCCCAGAGAAACAGAACCCATGGAACACATACACACAGATTTATTTTCCAACATCTCTAGGACAGTTGGCAGCCTGGAAATTCAGGTTAAAAGTTGACATTGCAACTTTGAGTCTGAATTTCATGGGCCATCAGGCTGAAAACTCATGTTGAGTTTATGTATTGATTCTTAAGGAAGATTCCTTCTTTTTTGAGAAAATTTGCTCTTTGCTCTTAAGGCCTTCAGCTGCTTGGATGAGGCCCACCCACACTATGGAGGTGCTTTGCTTGAAATGACATCTGAAGAATCATCACAGCAGCGTCTAGACTTGCATTTTGCAAAAACCTCTGTGTCATGGCCTAGCTGAGTTGACACATAAAATTAGCCATCATACTAATAAATGGTTAATTTATTAATGCAGTGATTTTCACTGAATAAATTTTTTAAGGTAGCTGAATTCCTTACCTGCTCACTTTCCAGCTGGTTCTGGTGCTGTAGACACAGACCCAGGACCAGTTCAGGAGGAAGCGCAGTGGCCCTCAGGGAATGGCTCTTCACTTATTCCATGGCGCATGTGTGTTTCTGGTAGGAGTCATCATATTGTTTTCTGAACACGGATATCCATTTTAAAAAATTCTTGGTCTTATGTTATTGTTGGAGGAAGTGCTCATACTGACTGGGAAAGCACCAGTTGAGAAGGAGAGAAGGAAAAAACCCTTAAGCAGGATTTCACGGTCAGGAGTTGCAGCTGGGAAGGGAGGAGGAAGGTGGGGCTGGAGTTCATCCTGATCCCAAGTGTGCAGCGTGACTAAGGGGGGACTTGAAGAGAGAGCTGTGTGGTCAACTCTGCAAAAGCAGGAATGGATTTGTTTTATAAGTGCAGGGAAAAGAGTTTACCTGTTTTCTTGTTATAGACAAGTCAGAAAAACAGGAGTATTGATATTATTTTAAAAATTTTATTGAAGTCTAGTTGATTTACAATGTTGTGTTAGCTTTTGCTGTACAGCAGAGTGACTCAGTTATACCTATATTTATTGTTTTTCATCTTCTTTCTCATTAATGGTTTATCACAGGATATTGAATACAGTTCCCTGTGCTCTGCAGCAGGACCTTGTTGCTTATTCTTCCTATATGTACTGGTTTGCATCTGCTAACCCCAAACTCCCGATCCTTTCCACCTCCACCTCCCTCCCCCTTGGCAACTGCGAGTCTGTTTTCTGTGTCTGTGAGTCCCATTCTGTTTCGTAGATAAGTTCATCTGTGTCATATTTCACATTCCATATATAAGTGGTTATAACATGGTATCTGTGTCTTCCTGACTTACTTCGCTTGGTGTGATCATCTCTAGGTCCATACATGTTGCTGCAGATGGCATTATTTCATCCCTTTTTATGGCTGGATAGTATTCCATTGCGTAAATGGACGGCATCTTCTTTAGCCATTCCTCTGTTGATGGACTTCTGGGTTATTTCCATGTCTTGGCTATTGTGAATAGTACTGTTGTCTGTCTTTTTCCTGAAACCTTAACCTCAATAGATTTAGGTTGGTGGAAGATAACAGCTAGGTTCATGTGCAGGCTATTTCTGCTTCCTGTTTGGATACCTAACCTCCCCTAGGGATAAAGCAGGGAAGATTCTCTGATTACCGATTCTCTCTCTGAGAGAGAGAGATCTGTTATAAACCAGAGGATACCACGTAGGGGCCTTGGACCATGTGGTGGTTCTGCAAGGATCTCAAGTGCTCTGGTTCTGGGATAGGCAGCAGATCTTTGGGAAAACTCAGATGTCAGCGAAGAGCATTTGAAATCTACTTTGCCCTATAATTGGACTGGGTTTTCAGCAGCGTGAAGCATCCCGGTTGGGCCGCTTCCAGAGACCTGGCTGGGGCAGGGGCCCTCCTTGTGTTGGGCCCTGTTCTCTGGTCCCAGTCCGCTGGGGCCCACAGCACACGGTTACCTTCCCTGAACACGTGGAGCTGTGGAGCCAGCCCTGTCTTCCTCAGGAGTTAGAAGCCAGACCCTGAAAGCTTCATGGGCTTGGCTTCACTTTAATGATAAAAGCTATTTTTTTAAATGAAAAACTAATTCTTCTACCTAATTGCAGTAGTAACTGAAGTGAGAGAATGGCTGTGTACAAGCTGTTATCTAGAGTCTCATGAATGAAGACAGGTAATGAAATGAAGGTGTAAAGACAGCCTTGCTTATGTTTCAACAGAAAAGAATTGCTTTTTTTTTTTCTAAAACGTTTGTCTAAATTTTCGTTATTTTCTACAACAATGAAGACAATGAATTTAAAAGGATAAAGCAGTTGATTTTAAAAGGAATAAAGGCGAAGTGCACTGGAAAGATACAAGGGTATCTCAGAGACCTGAGGGTTCGGTCAGCAAGGATGGGAAGGACAGATGTGAGGATGATGTGATCTGCCTCCTGAGAGCAGCTCCTAGTGTGGCCTAGTTCCAGGCACTGCCAGCCTCTCTTTGCTGGTTCACTGATTCCTGGCATGACAGTCATACAGGCTTACCTGGACTTAGTCCCTGCCCAGATCACACAGACATCTCCCTTGTCCCCCACCACCTTCTTATTAGTTACCTTACTTTCCATTTTGGAGTAAGGTATGATCAGCCAGGGAAGTGACTGGGTAACATCAAGTGATGCTCAGGTTCCTGAATGCTCTCTACGTTGTTGGCCTCTGAGCTCAGCGCTTTTCAAGTATCCCTCATCCTGCCCCTGCAGCCCCATGTCTCGTATACTGTTGTGTCTCCTACTTCTCAGATGAGCAAACCAAAGCCCAGAGAGGCCCAACAGTTTCTCAGGTCCTAAAGCTTCTCCCTGACATCCGGTCTTTAGCAGGTCAGTTCAGCTCACTGCAGCTGCTCAGTTGTGTCCAACTCTTTGCAATCCCCTGAACTGCAGCATGCCAGGCCTCCGTGTTCATCACCAATCTTTCCCAGCATCAGGGTCTTTTCCAATGAGTCACTTCTTCTCATCAGGGGGCCAAAGTATTGGAGCTTCAGCTTCAGCATCAGTCCTTCCAGTAAATATTCAAGATAGATTTCCTTTAGGATGGACTGGTTGGATCTCCTTGCAGTCCAAGGGACTCTCAAGAGCCTTCTCCAACACCACGGTTCAAAAAAAGCATCAATTCTTCGGCGTTCAGCTTTCTTTATAGTCCAACTCTCACATCCATACCTGACTACTGGAAAAACCACAGCCTTGACTAGACAGACCTTTGTTGGCAAAGTGATGTCTCTGTTTTTAAATACACTGTCTAGGTTTGTCATAGGTTTTCTTCCAAGGAGCAAGCGTCTTTTAATTTCATGGCTGCAGTCATCATGTGCAGTGAATTTTAGAGCCCCCAAAATAAATTCTGTCACTGTTTCCATTGTTTCCTCATCTGTTTGCCATGAAATGATGGGACCAGATGTCATGATCTTTATTTTTTGAATCAACGTTGGAACCAGTCTGTTGTTCTATGTCTGGTTCTAACTGTTGCTT
The DNA here is from genome assembly GCA_006410735.1 of Raphicerus campestris. Classification (NCBI taxonomy): domain Eukaryota; kingdom Metazoa; phylum Chordata; class Mammalia; order Artiodactyla; family Bovidae; genus Raphicerus; species Raphicerus campestris. The sequence goes on along the minus strand of SJYW01051306.1, from coordinate 480,733 downwards.
CTTGACCTGTGTACAGATTTCTCAGGAGACAGGTAAGGTGGTCAAGTATTCCCATCTCTAAGAATTTTCCACAGTTTGTTGTGATCCACACAGTCAAAGGCTTTGGCATAGTCAATAAAGCAGAAATAGATGTTTTTCTGGAAGTCTCTTGCTTTTTGATGATCCACAGATGTTGGTAATTTGATCTCTGGTTCCTCTGCCTGTTCTTAATCCTGCTTAAACATCTGGAAGTTCTCAATTTATGTACTGTTGAAACCTCACTTGGAGAATTTTGAGCATTTTTGATAGCATGTGAGATGCGTGCAATTGTACAGTAGTTTGAACTTTCTTTGACATTACTTTTCTTTGGGATTGGAGTGAAAACTGACCTTTTCCAGTCCTGTGGCCACTGACATATTGAGTACAGCGCTTTAAAAGCATCATCTTTTAGGATTTGAAATAGCTCAACTGGAATCCCATCACCTCCACTAACTGTTCATAGTGATGCTTTCTAAGGCCCACTTGACTTCACATTCCAGGATGTCTGGCTCTAGGTGAGTGATCACACTATCATGATTATCTGGGTCATGAAGGTCTTTTCTGTACAGTTTTTCTGTGTATTCTTGCCACCTTTTCTTAATATCCTCTGCTTCTGTTAGGTCCATACTGTTTCTGTCCTTTATTGTGCCCCCCACCCCTTGCATGAAATGTTTCCCTGGTATCTCTCATTTTCTTGAAGAGATCTTTAGTCTTTCTCGTTCTATTGTTTTCCTCTATTTCTTGGCATTGATCACGGAGGAAGGCTTTCTTATCTCTCCTTGCTGTTGTTTGGAACTCTGCATCACATGGGTATATCTTTCCTTTTCTCCTTTGCCTTTCACTTCTCTTCTTTTCTCAGCTATTTGTAAAGCCTCCTCAGACAGCCATTTTGTATTTTTGCATTTCTTTTTCTTGGGGATGGTCTTGATCACTGCCTCCTATNACTCTACATCACATGAGTATATCTTTCCTTTTCTCCTTTGCCTTTCACTTCTCTTCTTTTCTCAGCTATTTGTAAAGCCTCCTCAGACAGCCATTTTGTATTTTTGCATTTATTTTTCTTGGGGATGGTCTTGATCACTGCCTCCTGTATGATGTTCTTCACGTACTCTGTCTATCAGATGTTATTCCTTGAATCTATTTCTCACTTCCACTGTATGACTGTGAGGGATTTGATTTAGGTCATACCTGAATGGTCTTTGCATTGATCGCTGAGGAAGGCTTTGTTATCTCTTCTTGGTATTCTTTGGAACTCTGCATTCAGATGCTTTTTATCTTTCCTTTTCTCCTTTGCTTTTTGCTTCTCTTCTTTTCACAGCTATTTGTAAGGCCTCCCCAGACAGCCATTTTGCTTTTTTGCATTTCTTTTCCACGGAGATGGTCTTGATCCCTGTCTCCTGTATAATGTCACCAACCTCCGTCCATAGTTCATCAGGCACTCTATCAGATCTAGTCCCTTATATCTATTTCTCACTTCCACTGTATAATCATAAGGGATTTGATTTAGGTCATACCTGAATGGTCTAGC
>SJYW01051306.1:445770-474154 GCA_006410735.1 Raphicerus campestris | reverse complement strand
GAGGCTAGTAAGCTCTGTGTTAGCCTGGAAAGCATGGGTTCCTTCTAGAAAGGGGAATCTATAGGATCAATGATCCACATCTGCATTTTCATGTAAAATTCCCAATTTTAAATGTTTGCCAATAATTTTTAAAAGTCGGCAGACCAAAGACATGGATACAACCTAAATGTCCATTGATAGATGAATGGATAATGAAGTTGTGGTACGTGTGTGTGTGTGTGTGTGTGTGTATATGCTGTGCTGTGCTTAATCCCTCAGTCGTGTCCAACTCTTTGTGACCCCATGGACTGTAGCCTGCCAGGCTCCTCTGTCCATGGGGATTCTGCAGGAAAGAATACCAGAGTGGGTAGCCTTTCCCTTCACCAGAGGATCTTCCCATCTCAGGGATTGAACCCAGATCTTCTACATTGCAGGTGGATTCTGTACCATCTGAGTCACCAGGGAAGCCACTGAAGTGGGTAGCTTATCCCTTCTCAGGGCAACTTCCCAACCCATGAATCAAACCGGGGTCTCTTGCATTGCAGGCAGATTCTTTACCAGCTGAGCTACCCCAGCAGCCCATATATATCTACATAGATATATAGCTATAATAGAATACTGCACAGCCATAAAAAGTGATGGGATAATGCCATGTCCAGCAACATGGATGGAACTAGAGGCTATCATACTAAGTGAAGTAAGTCAGGCAGAGCAAGACAGACACCATGTGATATCACCTATATCTGGAATCTAAAATAGGACAGAAGTGAAGTTACCTGTCCATGAGAGAGACTCCCAGACACAGAGAGCAGACACATGGTTGCCAAGGATTGGGAGTTTGGCATTAGCAGATTCAGACTATCACATGTAGAATGGGTAAGCAACAAGGTCCTACAGTATAGCATAGGGAACTGTATTCAATATGCTGTGATAAAGCCCAGTGGAAAAGGAAATGAAGAAGGTCTATGTATGGATATCTGAGTCACTGTGCTAGACTGTACAAATTAATGCCACATTGTAAATCAACTATATTTCAATAACATAAATTTAAGAAGTGGGCAGGGCAACACACTGCGTCTACAGCTGGCGTCCCCAGTCCATGGGCCGTTAGGAACCGAGCCCATAGCGGGCTAAGTGGCGGCGAATGAGCGAGGCCCGTCTGTATCTGCAGGTGCTCCGCAGCGCTCACATTCCCCCGGAGCGCCACCTCCTGCCAGATCAGTGGCGGCGTTACAGACGTGATGTGCTTGAATCATCCCGAAACCATCCCCTCCCCCTGCGCTGTGGAGAAATTGTCTTCCGCAGAACCGGTCGCTGGTGCCAAAAAGGTTGGGGACCGCTACTCTACAGGAGAGCCCTGTCAGCATTGCCAGTCTGGGGTGATACTGTCGGAGGAAGGCTGGGGGCTGGAACATTAAACTCCATCCTGGCTTCCACAGGGACCACAGATGCTCCTGCATCAGACCCTTTCTCCTGTTTGACTTTGTGCTGTAAACCATATTTTTACACACATATTTATATTGTCCCACTGGAAGACTTATTTTACAGCCTAATACATGAAGATAAAATGATGGTATTTAAAAGTGGGCTCTCTTAATCACCCTTACTCTCCTGGTTGGATGTCAGGCTCTTCTAAAGCAGAAGCTTATGGGTGCTTAAGAAATATTTTTAATTGATTGGTATAAATAAGCATCCATTGAAAATATAAAATTAAGTATTCTCTAGGTATAGAGCTGTTTTCACTAGTTTTTGTCTTTTTAATGTGTTTCTGTGTCATGGAACTATTTTCAGAGTTATGTTTTACTTTTCTTTGAGGCAGATTTTTAAAAATTTCCTTAGTTTGCAAAGCCGCTCAAATGCAAACTCATTCTTTTTTTCTTTTTCATATTCTTTTCCATTATGGTTTATTACAGAACATTGAATATAGTTCCCTGTACCACGTAGTAGAACCTTGTCATTTATCCATCCTGTGTATAACTGTTTGCGTCTGCTAACCCCAGAGTCTCAGTCTCTCTCTCTCCCAGCCCCTCCCACTAGGCCATCCTGAGCCTGTTCTGTGTGTCTGTGCTTCTGTTTCTGCTTTGTAGATAAGCCCCTCTGTGTCACATTGTTTAAAAATGCTCATTTATTTGCCTGTGCCGGGTCTTCACAGAGCACGCAGGGTCTAGTCCTCTGACTAGAGATCGAATCTGGGCTGGGGCCCCTGCCTTGGGAGTGAGGCATCTTAGCCCCTGGATCACACTGGGGAGGCCCTGTGTTATATTTTAGATTCTGCAAACTAGTTCTCAGTGTCTCTATTTCTGTAATTTTAATAAGATTTCATTGAGGTTGACATGCAAAAAATTTTGTGGTATTTTTAAAAGGTTTTTGCAGTTTTCAAACAATTTGAAATTTTACAAATTTCAAACAGTTTCAGACTGTTTTGATACTTCCCATGGTCTGTTTTTTTATTTATCTGTGTGGAAAGAGGATTTATGGAGGTGTGAGAACACCCTGGGCCTGAGAATCTTCGGGTTGGAAGGACATGGAGTTGGTGTGAGGTTGTCCTCAGTGAAGGCCTGGTCCTTGGGTAGGAGGGAGCTCCCTGACGCCCAAAGCTGTCCTTACCTGAGTAGTTGTATTTTTTGGAATGTTTTTTCACCATTGTGGACTGACACCTGTTTCCTGGTCATTTCCGTGCTTTGGAAATACAGAGCAAGTCTAATCCTTTTGGGCTCTCCAAATCCATGGTAAGAGAGTTGAGGGCTGTGAGAGTGTACTGTGTTCCTCTGAGGCCTGGGACCACATTCTAGGGCCCTTTGGTGTCCAAAAGACCCAGGTGGAATTCCACCTCCACCTTGGACTGAGAGAACGCCTATGGACAAGTGACTTAACCTTCCTAATCGTACTTCCTTACTGGGTTGCTGTGAGGATTAAATTGGACAGTGAATAAAAATGCTCAGTCCAGCCCCTGACCTCAGTCACTGAATAAGTGATGCAGAGAGTGAGAACTTGCTGGTTAAATTGAAAGGAAGGAAGTCTTGCAGAATGCCTGAGAGCTGAGCCAAGACAGCCTAGACCTGAGGCTAGGCTCTTCAGGAAATGAGTCTGGTGTTTACCTTGTAGAGCATCCCTCAGAGCTACAGAAGGCGTTGGGGAGCACTTCTCCTGCCTGTATCCCATCAGTGAGGCTGGTTGCCCTGGAAACCTAACACCAAGGACCACTGTTACTGGAGTACAGTCTTATAGGCTGGAGAGAGTTTGTGTCCTGAATCTCAGTGTCCTTCTTTCAGAGGCTGGTGAACTGGGCTTCTCCACTTAGAAGGAAACCTTGGAATTCCTTCGCTTTCTGCCCCAAATCTGCTCTCGGAATTGGATCTAAGAACCTTCCAGCTCCACCTCCCTCTGATGCCCTTCCACCCCCCTCCCCTGTCCTCTAGCTTCACCTGGCTCTCCTCCTGGTTTACAGTTCCTGTAAATCTCTCCTGAAAGAGCGTGAACGCCAACCTAGGCCCTACCAAACCAGAAGTCTCCCCGCTTACTATTTAAAGGTAGCTTCCAGTTAAGAGGCTGATTAGGAGTCAGTTATTCAATGAGCAAGTACCTGCATTGTTCAATTAGTTTGGGAAACATTTTAAACTAAGACAAGCACACAGCCCCCAAAGTTTTCCCTAAGTCACTTTGTCGTCAGTGGGTTAAACACATTTTCCAACATTTTCTGTTTTCTTCCACACCTATTTCTTTGTGNCCTGGGCCTGAGAATCTTCGGGTTGGAAGGACATGGAGTTGGTGTGAGGTTGTCCTCAGTGAAGGCCTGGTCCTTGGGTAGGAGGGAGCTCCCTGACGCCCAAAGCTGTCCTTACCTGAGTAGTTGTATTTTTTGGAATGTTTTTTCACCATTGTGGACTGACACCTGTTTCCTGGTCATTTCCGTGCTTTGGAAATACAGAGCAAGTCTAATCCTTTTGGGCTCTCCAAATCCATGGTAAGAGAGTTGAGGGCTGTGAGAGTGTACTGTGTTCCTCTGAGGCCTGGGACCACATTCTAGGGCCCTTTGGTGTCCAAAAGACCCAGGTGGAATTCCACCTCCACCTTGGACTGAGAGAACGCCTATGGACAAGTGACTTAACCTTCCTAATCGTACTTCCTTACTGGGTTGCTGTGAGGATTAAATTGGACAGTGAATAAAAATGCTCAGTCCAGCCCCTGACCTCAGTCACTGAATAAGTGATGCAGAGAGTGAGAACTTGCTGGTTAAATTGAAAGGAAGGAAGTCTTGCAGAATGCCTGAGAGCTGAGCCAAGACAGCCTAGACCTGAGGCTAGGCTCTTCAGGAAATGAGTCTGGTGTTTACCTTGTAGAGCATCCCTCAGAGCTACAGAAGGCGTTGGGGAGCACTTCTCCTGCCTGTATCCCATCAGTGAGGCTGGTTGCCCTGGAAACCTAACACCAAGGACCACTGTTACTGGAGTACAGTCTTATAGGCTGGAGAGAGTTTGTGTCCTGAATCTCAGTGTCCTTCTTTCAGAGGCTGGTGAACTGGGCTTCTCCACTTAGAAGGAAACCTTGGAATTCCTTCGCTTTCTGCCCCAAATCTGCTCTCGGAATTGGATCTAAGAACCTTCCAGCTCCACCTCCCTCTGATGCCCTTCCACCCCCCTCCCCTGTCCTCTAGCTTCACCTGGCTCTCCTCCTGGTTTACAGTTCCTGTAAATCTCTCCTGAAAGAGCGTGAACGCCAACCTAGGCCCTACCAAACCAGAAGTCTCCCCGCTTACTATTTAAAGGTAGCTTCCAGTTAAGAGGCTGATTAGGAGTCAGTTATTCAATGAGCAAGTACCTGCATTGTTCAATTAGTTTGGGAAACATTTTAAACTAAGACAAGCACACAGCCCCCAAAGTTTTCCCTAAGTCACTTTGTCGTCAGTGGGTTAAACACATTTTCCAACATTTTCTGTTTTCTTCCACACCTATTTCTTTGTGGTAGAGATGGTTTTCCTTGAGATTTCTAACATCAGATAATGTGCCCTTGCTTTTGGACTTATTTCCAAATAGAAAACTACTATGGAAGAATAGTCTTGGGCCAGATCAAGTATTTTTATACACTGTGTAAGAAGTTAGTATTTAGTATTTGTACTTACCTAATCAACAGAGTTTTAAACAAAACTGGATCTTCAGTTATTCTAAGTTTTGTGTTTTTTTGGTGGGAGTTTATATAAAATATATAAAAATTATGTGATACTGCACCAATTTTGTGCTCGCTGGATTGTGTTTAAGTGAATAACACTGAGGCGCCTTTTAAACATCTTTCCACCTGTTGGAAAGATGTACCTGTGATTGGGACAGAGGCAGAGAGATCTGGGGTTGCTTTGACATCGACAAATGTTTCGGTTCTACTCCAAGTGTCTATGAGATGCTCTGGGGGACCTGGGTTCGATCCCTGGGTTGGGAAGATTCCCCTGGAGGAGGGCATGGCAACCCACTCCAGTATCCTTGCCTGGAGAATCCCATGGACAGAGAAGCCTGGCAGACTACAGTCCATGGGGTTGCAGAGGGGGACACGACTGAGCGACTTTCACATGAGCAATTACTTAGTTAGGTTTGTCACCGAGGACATAAACCCAGGGGATCTGACCTTGTGAGAACAGGCCTAGACTAAGCAACACACACACGTACACACACAAACCGTAAAAGGCCTTCATTTTGAAAATATTCAAATTTACAGCAAAGCTGGGAGAGCAGTGCAGTGAAGACTCACTGCTAAGCTGTTGCCACGTTTACCAATTCCTGTTTATATGGAAACAACTGAGAACAAGTGGGGACAACATGAATTTAGATAAGGATGCTTTTCTGCGTAACCAGCATACCATTTGCACACCTCAGAAAATTGACAGCAGTTTCCCAGAATCAGCTAATAAACAGTTGGTGATCCAGGTTCACATTCTCCCCGTTGTCCCTAACATGTCTTTTTAGCTTAAAGAGAAATTCAGACTCCCACCAAGGCTCATAACTGTGTTGTTAGGCTTCCACTGTCTTTTTAAATTTAGCAGAGTCCCCGCTTCGGATAGTGTGTGTGTACTGTGACATTGACCTTTTTCCTCTTTGAAAGAGTCCAGGATAAAATTATCTTCGAATATCCCTCAGTCTGAATTTGTCTAATTGATTCCTCACAGGCTTTTTATTTTCTTGTTAAGTTTTTGGAACTTTGCTCACAGCAGTGTGCTGATGTCTCAGGTGTGCGCGTTTGTGAGAGGCCGCGTGCCCACCTCTGTGCCTCGGGCCGTCTGGCTGTGTCTCAGGGTCTTATCTCTGCACTGATTTCTTGCCGCCTTCAGAGAATGCAAGGCAGAGGCAGCTTCCTGGCACCTTCCTCCAGATGCGCGTGCCGAGGCTGGGTGGCTTCCAGGGTAGGCAGCTCCATTGTGCTAGTCCAGATCCCCCACCGGGGTTTCAATTAGAGCGGTTATTGTTTCGTTCCCCTGCTAAAAATGCCGCATTATGTCACTGTGCTGGCCTTAGGAGATCTGGGTTGTTTTTGCACCGTGGGAGTGAATTGGTGATTAGGAAGGTCCCTCAGACTGCCTTCCCAGGGAGGCTGTGCTGAGACACAGTGCATGGGTCTCTGTCCCTCATAGCCTGGCGGTTTGTTGTTGGTCGCAGAGATCCACTGTCAGACCGGAGGACTCTTACAGTCCTTTATTTAAGGAAAGAAGGCCAAATATTAAACCATGATGACCTGGGCCAGCCTTGTCTTTACTCTCCTAATTATCTTTCTTCACTTCTGAATACTGCACATTCTTTCCCCCTCCCCCCTTTTTTGGTTTTCAACATGCAGGCCCAATGGGGTTGACAGTTGATGATGTAACTTGAAGTTTGTGTGTGTGTGCCTATGGGGTCTGGTCTGGAGAGGTTTCCCATGGACAATTTCAGAGGTGTCCATGAGCCCCAGACAGTTAAAATCACTGGGTTAAAGGGTTCTTTCTTCCTGCAGCCTTTGATACTTTCTCTGACCCTTGATATAGTATCTTCTCCTTTCCAGTAATCTTTTTGTATACTATTTGTTTTACATTAAAAAATTATAAGGAATAAAATTAAATTCATTCATAGTATTAGTCATCACCCAGCGATATCTGCTATTTACACTCTGGTAGATAGTTATCTATCTGCCTATTTGTCTATAAATCATCTATCTTTCTATTCATTTCCACAGACACACACACACAGATACACTGATACACAGATTTTTTAAAAATAGGAATCATTCTGTATGCACCCTTCCCACTTTGCTAACGTAGATCAATAATGTTTTTGTTTAATTGCTGCAAAGTGGTCCATTGTATGGATATACTGTCATTTATTTAATGAATTCCCTATAGACAGATATTTATATTTTAACAGGAATCAAACCTTAGGCAACAGGAGCAGAGCAGGAGGAACTTGGGTCTTTTGCTGGTCCCAAGAGTTCTCTTCCTTTGTCCGAACTTTAAGCCCCACATTGAAGGTGAGGCCTGGACTTTGGGTCAGAGAACACGTTTGCTTTTTCCATAAGAAAGGAGTGTACCCCCAGCTCTTTCCTTTAACCCCCATGACAGAGATGTGAAGTGGCTGCTTCTGCTGCTAAGTCACTTCAGTCGTGTCCAACTCTGTGAGACCCCATAGATGGCAGCCCACTAGGCTCCTCTGTCCCTGGGATTCTCCAGGCAAGAACACTGGAGTGGGTTGCCATTGCCTTCTCTGTGTGAAGTGGCAAATCATTTCAAATCAATAAAGAATAGTTTTGGAGGGTCAGTCGACTTCAAAGCAGCTTCATTTTAATCCATTCTCAGGAAAAAGAATATATGTGTATATATATATGTATAACTGGATCACTTTGCTGTACATCTGAAACTAAAACAACATTGTAAATCAACTATACTTCAATTTGTTGTTCAGTTGCTAAGTCTTGTCTGACTCTTTGCAACGCCACGGACTATAGCAGGCCAGGCTTTTCGGTCCTTCACCATTTCCCAGAGTTTGCGCAAATCCATGTCCATTGAGTCACTGATGCTATCTAACCATCTCATCGGAGAAGGCAATGGTACCCCACTCCAATACTCTTGTCTGGAAAATCCTATGGACTGAGGAGCCTGGTGGGGTGCAGTCCATGGGGTCACAAAGAATCAGACATGACTGAGTGACTTCACTTTTCACTTTTATGCATTGGAGAAGGAAATGGCAACCCACTCCAGTGTTCTTGCCTGGAGAATCCCACTGACGGCGGAGCCTGGTGGGTTGCCGTCTGTGGGGTCGCACAGAGTCGGACATGACTGAAGCGACTTAGCAGCAGCAGCAGCAGCAGCAACCATCTCATCCTCTGTTATTCCCTTCTCTTTTTGCCTTCAATCTTTCCCAGCATCAGGGTCTTTTCCAATGAGTCTGCTCTTTGCATCAGGTGGCCACAGTATTGGAGCTTTAGCTTCAGCATCAGTCCTTCCAGTGAATATTCATGGTTGATTTCCTTTAGGATTAACAGGTTTGATCTCCTTGCAGTCCAAGGGACTCTCAAGAATCTTCTCCAATACCACAGTTCAAAAGCATCAATTATTCAGTGCTCAGCCTTCTTTATGGTCCAACTCTCATATCTATACAGGGCTGCTGGAAAAACCATAGCCTTGATTGTACAGACCTTTGATGGCCAAGTGATGTCTTTGCTTTTTAATATGCTCTTTAGGTTTGTTATGGGTTTCCTTCCAAGGAGCAAGTGTCTTTTAATTTCAGGGCTGCAGTCACCGTCTGCAGTGATTTTGGAGCCCAAGAGAATCTGCTTCTATTTGTCACAAAGTGATGGGAACAGATGCCATGATCTTAGTTTTAAGCCAGCTTTTTCACTCTCTTCTTTCACCTCATCAAATTAAAAAAAAAAAGAAAAGAAAGAAACAGAAAAGCAATTATCAATGGTTCATCCAGTTTGCCTGATACTAGGAAAGGACAGGTGAGTGATGGAGTTTTCAGCCTCCCACCTGAAACACTTGATTTAGAAAGTCTGCTTTATTCACTGGCATGGATGCCACTGACATTAGAAGGAATGCAAATTTATTAAGATTCGAAATATATTTTCCCCAAATTTGAAGACAGAAACCATAGACAACCTTCATTCTTTAAAATAAAAGTATTCATTTAATCACACACTTGTAACCTAAAAGACTAAATGCAGTAGCCCTTAAAAGGTGGCCAGTTTAGTCTCTATCTTGTTGGCAGCTAAAGAGCCAACAGCAAATACCACCATTAAAATAGAAAATTCAAATTCAATAAAGCAGCTAGATAAGGCTAAAAAGATATAGAAAAAAATTTCTGTACTGTTGAATGCATATGTCTAAATTTTAAAAAGTGAATTAAAAGGTAATTCTCAGAATATGAAGCATGTAAATGATAAAAAAAAAACTGTTCTCAATTTTCAAGGTTCACATGGGCCTAATTTTGTATAGTTTACCTTATATTTAAAGAGTGTTCATAAAAAAAAAACTGTTCTCAATTTTCAAGGTTCACATGGGCCTAATTTTGTATAGTTTACCTTATATTTAAAGAGTGTTCATGAAGATTGTTGTGGGGAAAAACCAAATGCTTTGATGGTTAGCACTCCAGGCCTGCAGCCTGGGAGAGACTTCGCTGTGTGCAAGCCAGCGTGCTTTCCCTCCGTCTGCGCCTGTGTTTCCCTGTGCTGTGTTGTTGAGAGAGGTGCTGCTGATTGCCTTGTCTTCCTTTCTCTCTTACCCGTTCACCAAGGACACGTCCAGATTAGAGGCTGTACCAGTCAAACACCCTTGGGTCCAGGGTCGTAAATGATCCCATCTGGCTGGGTGATGAGTGATGTTAATGTCATGGCATAAATCATGTTTTGCTCTTCCATTAGCTGAGACTCTTAATCATTAGAAAAATTTACTTCATCTACAAAAATCAATAATCAGAGTTTTGGGATGGGGCAGTCCTTTAACCATTTATTCCCCAAGTCTGTCTCTAAACAATCAAATGACTACTCTCACTGAAGGAGTGCATGAAACAACAAGAAATACAAGCTCACAGATAAAAGATGACCTTTCATAAGGACAGGTAGGAAGCTAGTTTAAGGAAGACAGAAGGCAACCAAGGAAACCTGTTACCCTTTTGAAAGTCTTTAAGAATGTTATCCTTTTTCACGGACCTACCCAGCATCACAACCTTATAGAGCTCAAGACGAATTTTCAGAAAAACATGGAAGATAAAGTAGGTTGATAGTAGCATCCTGTGACTGACTGAATGCCTCCTCACAACTCTGTGGGTTCCAGTGAATACAGAAAATCAGTGGTATTTATTTATTTGCCTAGTACACGATTTCCCGGAGAAGGCAATGGCACCCTACTGCACTAATCTTGCCTGGAAAATCCCATGGACCAAGGAGTCTGGTGGGCTGCAGTCCATGGGGTCGCTGAGGGTGGGACATTACTGAGCAACTTCACTTTCACTTTTCACTTTCATGCATTGGAGAAGGAAATGGCAACACACTCCAGTGTTCTTGCCTGGAGAATCCCAGGGACCGGAGAGCCTGGTGGGCTGCCATCTGTGGGGTCGCACAGAGTTGGACATGACAGAAACAACTTAGCAGCAGCAGCANGTGGGGAAAAACCAAATGCTTTGATGGTTAGCACTCCAGGCCTGCAGCCTGGGAGAGACTTCGCTGTGTGCAAGCCAGCGTGCTTTCCCTCCGTCTGCGCCTGTGTTTCCCTGTGCTGTGTTGTTGAGAGAGGTGCTGCTGATTGCCTTGTCTTCCTTTCTCTCTTACCCGTTCACCAAGGACACGTCCAGATTAGAGGCTGTACCAGTCAAACACCCTTGGGTCCAGGGTCGTAAATGATCCCATCTGGCTGGGTGATGAGTGATGTTAATGTCATGGCATAAATCATGTTTTGCTCTTCCATTAGCTGAGACTCTTAATCATTAGAAAAATTTACTTCATCTACAAAAATCAATAATCAGAGTTTTGGGATGGGGCAGTCCTTTAACCATTTATTCCCCAAGTCTGTCTCTAAACAATCAAATGACTACTCTCACTGAAGGAGTGCATGAAACAACAAGAAATACAAGCTCACAGATAAAAGATGACCTTTCATAAGGACAGGTAGGAAGCTAGTTTAAGGAAGACAGAAGGCAACCAAGGAAACCTGTTACCCTTTTGAAAGTCTTTAAGAATGTTATCCTTTTTCACGGACCTACCCAGCATCACAACCTTATAGAGCTCAAGACGAATTTTCAGAAAAACATGGAAGATAAAGTAGGTTGATAGTAGCATCCTGTGACTGACTGAATGCCTCCTCACAACTCTGTGGGTTCCAGTGAATACAGAAAATCAGTGGTATTTATTTATTTGCCTAGTACACGATTTCCCGGAGAAGGCAATGGCACCCTACTGCACTAATCTTGCCTGGAAAATCCCATGGACCGAGGAGTCTGGTGGGCTGCAGTCCATGGGGTCGCTGAGGGTGGGACATTACTGAGCAACTTCACTTTCACTTTTCACTTTCATGCATTGGAGAAGGAAATGGCAACACACTCCAGTGTTCTTGCCTGGAGAATCCCAGGGACCGGAGAGCCTGGTGGGCTGCCATCTGTGGGGTCGCACAGAGTTGGACATGACAGAAACAACTTAGCAGCAGCAGCACCCGATTTCCACTAAGAAAATACACAGGGTGTCACACACAATAAATTAATTAGCCAAAGCAATGCATTTCATGTAAAATGGAAAACTGCTTTTGAGGGGAAAGAGTAAAGCCAAAGATAAATCTTAGACACTTTGCAGGAAATAGTACATTTGCTTTTAAAATGATGGTGTTGCTCACTAGATGTCCATCTGGACCTCACGTCGGTCATGCTTGACTAGACGGAGGCCAGATCCTGATTCACTTCTGGTTTATCTGGCTTGCTTTGGGAGGTTGTCACACAGCCTGTTTTTTTTTTTTTCTTCTCCATGGATGCTTTATCGTATAAGCCTGTTTACCGCACAGTTAGCAGCCTCTTTTCATGGTAAATGAGTGGCTCACTAAATTATCACACTTAACCCAACCAAAAGAGGGTAAAGACCGGTGCCTTTTCCCTGTGGGGCAAACAGAGCAGGACACGCCCTGCACCCGGCTCCACTCCTGGAGGGAGGACCAGCTTAGGCCGTGCAGGCGGGTAGAGCCGCGTCTCCGGTTTCCCCCTGTAATGACTGGGCGGGCCAGGTCGGGAGCTCTTTCCCCTCCCCTCCGCATCCCTCCGTCTCCATCGTCTGCTCGAAGTTTATGTGATCTCGAGAGCTCTAAACTGAGTTCAGACGTTTGTTTACTGGCGCTGCCTTTGGCTTCTGCAAACAGCCTTTTGTGCCCTCCAGGTCTGCAGAAAAGGCTCTTCTCAGAATCAGCCCCTCCTCCCTCCTTCCTTCAGAAGAGTCTGGGAACTAGCTTCAAACGCAGGAAAAAAATGAACTGAAAAGGACGAGGGGCTCAAACCTGGTCGGAGGGGAGACTCGGCGGGGAAGCGGAAAGGAGTCAGGACTCAGCATCCTGCGTTTGTGCTTTGTGTTTGCAACTTGGAGCGAGTTGCATTAATGAATTAAGCAGCAGCTCGTAATGGAAAATCTCGGTCCTGGCCTGGTGGGGGAGCCAGATACTATAGATTTGTAACAGGAAGGCTGTGGGTTCTGGCTTCATTGTTGGGCCAGTCATCTGTGAGCTGGTGGCCGAACCACAGGCCACACACTTGGGTGCCCATCTTCCTGGAACCGGAGCTGCCCAGGCCTTGTGGCTGGGGTTGGAGCCGGGGGCCCGGAGAAGATGGTGAGCGCTGGGGTCGGCCCTGGGACGCGTCCCCCCGCCGCGCGGAGGAGGGTGCGGGACGGCGGACTCCCTTTGGGGGCAGGGAGGGGGCCGCAGAAATGGACGAGCTGACGCGAGTGCCCTGCCGTTGATGCTTTTCTCTGTGTCATCCTCTGTAGAGCTCCGGGAACGCGTCCTATCGCTGCTCCATGTCTTCCTCTGCGGATTTTTCCGACGAAGATGATTTCAGCCAGAAATCTGGCTCCGCATCTCCAGCTCCTGGAGACACCTTACCCTGGAATTTGCCTAAACATGAGCGATCGAAAAGAAAGATCCACGGGGGCTCGGTGCTGGACCCCGCGGAGAGGGCAGTGCTTAGGATCGCAGGTAAGAGCAAGCGGCAGCGGGCCCTGGCTGGGGGGTGCAGAGAGGTGGAAATTCACCTACCGGCTCCCCGGGGCCCCTGTCTGACCGGGAGCTGAGGCTTAATGTGGGGGAGGAGGATGACCATGTTTACTTTCTGTCCCGATTTTATCGAAGGAGCAATTGGCTCTGTCTGCTAGTGACTAAGCTGTTTGGCCCTGTCTTCTGGTTAGAGGACCCGATATCTTTGAAACCAAAAGGATATTTACAGGCATCTGCACTGAAGTTTCCTATTTATGTGCAGTCGCCACCATGACAATCTGAAAGTATTAATTCAGTGTTTCACAGTGTGTTTGCTGGAAGCTTCATTTCCCTGTTTGCCTGGGAGCCACCAGATTTATCAAGGGGCTAGATTCCTGGGTTCTGGTACCCAAGATTGAATAGGGCTCTCTACAGTTTTGGTTTTTTTTTAGGATAGCATCTCTATTAGCATCATGTGTTCATAGCAGCTCCTCCCTTTGGTGCTTTTGAGGGTTTAGCCATCATGCATCCCTGATTAATTAATACATGGGAGGGACCTGTGTTTCTCTTCTGTTACCTGGTGTTCCCTTGCACTGCCTGTAGGTCCCAGAAGGGATGGCTTGTTTTACTCAGCTGCAAGCTGAGCCTGCTGTGGAAATCTATACCCCAGCCTGCAGTGCCGGTGTGGTTTGTGTATATATGAGCTATGCTTTTTGAGGTGGTTGTTACCTAATTTTTTTTCAGAAATGGCAATGGGGTAGGTTGGGGTGTGTCCCAGGGACCTTTCTTGAAAGGCCAAAGGCAAGGTGCTTACCAGAGTTGATTTTTACCATGGATTTGGCCTTTTCCCCCTCCTTCTCTCCCTCCCAGACCCCTGCCCACTCAGTTTCTCTTGCTTCCCACCATCATGCAGAGCTGGGACTTGCCTACCTTCTAGGGGGCTGCTGGGGACTAGCTCAGATCCTGGCCACCATGGTGGCCGAGAGTCCCCCGAGGGTCCCCCCAGTGGGATTTTCTGATTACGGGAAAAATAAACAGCGCCCAGACAGCCATTCTCTCATCTGGGTTTCTGGGGCAACAGCCTTGAGCTTCTTCTGGCTTCTTTTGTGAGATGCTGGCTGGTCTCGCCCAGGCCTTTGACATGGAGGGTGGAGGCAGGCAGGGCAGGGAGGATGGAGACAGTTTGGGAGCCAAGGGAGAGTGAGCAGGGTGGCCGAGGGAGGGGGCGTCGCGGAGGGCTGGGTGGGCACCGGAGGGTCTGGTAACCAAGGCTGGGTTCCCTGCCCAGTCATGACACCCCCAGGGGGGCGGAGGAGACAGTGCCGGAAGCAGGGTACCAGATACTCGTCACGGCAGAAACGGAAGACAGTGGCAGGTGGTGCTCTGTGGCAGGCCTGGGTCTCCAAAGCAGGATGCCTGGACGGGAGAAGATGCTCCTGGGCTGAGAGTTTTGATGGATGTGGCAGAGATGGGCATTTTGCTCTTGGCATTGAAGGAGGGGCTAGGGGAGAAGGACAGGCACCTGTTTGTCGGGGTATGAAATTACATAGACTACTAGACAGGCAGCCAGCAGCGGCCGGTGGTAGTAGCAGGCGGTGTGTATGGCCGGTGGGGAATGGAGGTCCTGGGGCTTCTGATGGGGTACAATGGAAAAGTGGGCGCTGGGGTCAGGGGAGTCTCGGCTCTGTGAGGGCGAGGCCACACCTTACTGTAAAGGGTTTGCTATGAAGTTAGCGGTAGTTGCTGCACTGGAGACCTCCAAGTTACGGACATTTAAGATTACATTAGTTCTTCAAAAATAGAACAAAAGAAAATAAAACAACAGGATAAGCGGCTCTANCAGTTCACTTTTAAGGCATACATAAATACATGGATGGTCAAAATTCTGTCTTTTACTGTGTAAATTGACTCTGGTGCTGGCTGAGTTGGAAGCTGGAGTATAAAGATTTTAGAGAACTTTGCTCCCTTCAATCTGTGTGACCTCAGTGGTTTTCAGCTGGCTTCAGGATTCTGCAAAATCTTGATTTCAGATTTCATCTCCTCTTCGAGATTCATAGTCAGTTGTATAGTGAGTCATCTTTAATAGGACCTCATCATGATTGGGAAGAACCCTGGAGAAGGAAATGGCAACCTACTCCAGTATTCTTGTCTGGGAAATCCCATGGACTGAAGAGTCTGGAGGGCTACAGTCCAGGGTCACAAAGTGTCGGATATGGCTGAGTGACAGCACAGCACATCGTGCTAGTGCTGCTTGTAGCTAGGTATGATAGTATTAGTCTGGGCTTTTTCTTTTCTTTTAAAAAGTGAAAGAGGTTTAACTAGTGATGAGTGTTAAGATTGTGTTTGGATGTTTGTAGCAAAAAACAGGTTGATGATGTTTTCTTTTTCTCAGGGACTGGGAAGGCTGTGGGGAACCTCTCTTTGCCACTAGGACCCAGACTTCTATGTTGCTTCTTGGCCATCATGTGGTTGTTCTCTCGTTACAAAATGGCTGCTGCTCTTCCAGCCTTTGCGTCTCAATTCCAGATGGAAAGAAAAGAAAGTATTAGAGGAAGCACCCTGACTGAAACTGCCCACCTTGACCAGGCACCATAATAACCGTTTGCATGTGTTACTTTAAAACAGGAGGTCCTGGTAAGGAAAATGGAACTAATAAGCCACCACTAAAATAGGAGTTTGGAATTAACATATACATACTACTATATATAAAATAGGTAACCAACAATATACTCAATATCTTGGTTACCTATTTTATATATAGTAGTATGGAAATGTTAATCCCAAGTTCCTAGTTTATCTCCTCCCTTTCCCTTTTGGTAGCCCTGTTTGTTTTCTGTTTGTGAGTCTCTTTATATCTTATAAATTAAAGTTCACTTGATCTTTTTTTAAGATTCCACATATAAGAGATAGCTTATGATATTTGTCTTTCTCTGTCTGACTCGTTCAGTTAGTATGATGATATCTAGGTTCATCAGTGTTGCTGCAGATAGCATTATTCCTTATGACTGAGTAATATTTCACTGTATGGTCTATCCCTTTAATGTCATTATATTTGTCATAGTTTTCTACTCTACTCTCTTTTCATTCAGAAGAGGAAGCAAATAGTCTTCCTGGGGTTGGGTATTGGGGAAAACTCTGTCCTTCAGGTCAGGTGGGATTTTCCGTGGACAGATGCTGAAGGTGGCAGGGAGGGGAGCCTCAGGGGCAGGGTCTGGCAGGGCAATTCTGTTGCATTAGCAGAACCACAGAACTCATTTGGAGAGTTTGGCTGAATGGGATGGGGTAGCAGTTATGGGAAAATGGATCTGGCTGAATATGGACCAGGTTGAAGAGAGCCTGGGATGCCATAGCCAGGACCAGATTTGGGGTTTCTTCTCTATGCAGGGAACTCTCATGATCTTTGCCAGGGTGTTAGATCAGTTTCAGGAAGATACCTCTGGTAACAGTGTGGAGGCTGAATGGGAGGGGAGCCTCAGGAAGTCACCGAAAGATTGAGGTGTTTGGATGGAAGGCTGGTTCAATAGGAGCTTACTTCAGAAACTTACAGCATGGCTGATGGTTGGCTGTATGTGTGGAGACAAGATGGGGTGCAATGACTTTGTTGTTGAAGTTACAGTTGAAGGTACTTGGGATCTTTTTAATCTGTAAAAAATTTCTTAAAGTGTGTGTTTATTACAAAACATAGTTTGAAGTTTTAAAAATTCATTTAAAGCTGCTGTTAAATAGACCTTTAGTTTAGCTGTAGATGGATGGAATCCAGTAAATTCAGTAAATGATGCAAAAAGCTGACTCAATGGAAGACCCTGATGCTGGGAAAGATTGAGGGCAGGAGGAAAAGAGGGTGACAGAGTATGAGATGGTTGGATGGCATCCCCGAATCAGTGGACATGAGTTTGCTCAGACTCTGGGAGATAGTGAAGGACAGGGAAGCCTGGCGTGCTGCAGTCCTTGGGGCTGCAAAGAGTCGGACACAACTGAGCTACTGAACAACAACAGCAAATAAATACCTATCAGATCTTTTCCTGTTTTTTAAAAAGGGGTGTAGTTGACATAACATTACAAAAAAATTCTTAATATTAATCATTGTTAGGGCTTCCCAGGTGGTCCTAGTGGTAAAGAACCACTGCAGGAGACATAAGAGACGGATTCAATCCCTGGGTCAGGAAGATCCCCTGGAGGAGGACGTGGCATCCCACCCACGCCAGTATTCTTGCCTGGAGAATCCCATGGACAGAGGAGCCTGGCAGGCGATGGTCCACAGAATTGCAAAGAGTTGGACATGACTGAAGTGACTCAGCACACATGCACTTATATGACAGGCACAGTGCAGTGTATTGCAAATGAATTATCTCTCATTTCTGAATCTCCTAACTATTTACTGCTGTTTCACCAATATGAACATTGGGGCTTAGAGAAGTTAATTTTCCTGAAATATATAGCTAAAACTGGTAGCAATGACATTTGAACATCAAGTATATATTTGATATAAACTATGTATTTTGAGTTTTGGTATATTGACCAGGAAACGTTGCAGAAATAGTATTTTTAAGCATATTTTAAAAATTAGGATTATGATTTTATTACTAGATCTTTCTGAAGTGTTTTAAATGGATACATGAAATTATAAGTAATAGTTTAAAAATTAATAGAGATTTAATTAAAATACTAAATAGACTTTGGAGTTTGAACCTGTTGTATCTTAGCTGGATTATATATTCTAATGGGTAGATATCCATGAAAATAAAATAGAATTTTAGTATGAGCATTTCCAGTGTGTATTTAGATTGATTTGAAAAGAATTGTGTTTTGTAAATGTCACTGATGAATGTGGCTGCCTTGATACATGCCTGAGATGTTTCCTGGAAAGAATCGTCAAAGGGAGCTGACAAAGTCCTGATTTTTCTCTAGTGGGTGAAAATATTTCCCAGTGAATCCTGGTATTAAAGACATTATACAAAGATACCATTGTCCCAGTGGATTAAAAACATGCCCCTATTTTCAGTGGTACAGTTCTCCATGCTGGCCGTGCCAGTGGGACAGCTTGTCTTCGTGATGCTGGGCAGGAGGCAGAACTGTTCGGTGGGTTATATTTTACCCTCCTGAAGGGAGAGAGGCAGACCTCCCTTACTCTCCACCTCACTAGGTTAAAAACNAAAATACTAAATAGACTTTGGAGTTTGAACCTGTTGTATCTTAGCTGGATTATATATTCTAATGGGTAGATATCCATGAAAATAAAATCGAATTTTAGTATGAGCATTTCCAGTGTGTATTTAGATTGATTTGAAAAGAATTGTGTTTTGTAAATGTCACTGATGAATGTGGCTGCCTTGATACATGCCTGAGATGTTTCCTGGAAAGAATCGTCAAAGGGAGCTGACAAAGTCCTGATTTTTCTCTAGTGGGTGAAAATATTTCCCAGTGAATCCTGGTATTAAAGACATTATACAAAGATACCATTGTCCCAGTGGATTAAAAACATGCCCCTATTTTCAGTGGTACAGTTCTCCATGCTGGCCGTGCCAGTGGGACAGCTTGTCTTCGTGATGCTGGGCAGGAGGCAGAACTGTTCGGTGGGTTATATTTTACCCTCCTGAAGGGAGAGAGGCAGACCTCCCTTACTCTCCACCTCACTAGGTTAAAAACTGAGCTGAAAGTTGCTCAGTCACGTCCGACTCTGCGCTCCAGGTCAGAATACTGGAGTGGGCGGCCTTTCCCTCCTCCAGGGGATGTTCCCAACCCAGGGACTGAACCCAGGTCTCCCGCATTGCAGGCGGAATCTTTACCAGCTGAGCCACCAGGGAAGCCCTTTTTTGTTAATAAAGGTGGGATAAAGTAGGGCATATAAGTATTTTGGGCAGTAGAGATTACATAGTCAGTGAACGAGGTAGACCTAAGAATGCACGTCCTCTGACTCCGCCTAGGGCAGTGGCCATGGAGAACTATTTTTTATTTTTTAGGGAAGTTTGGGTTTTATGGAAAAATTGAGCAGAGAGTACAGAGTTCTCCTGGGCTCCCTCCCCTCCCCGTAGTTCTCCCTTTTGATATCCTGCGTTGGCGTGGTGCATTTGTTTAACTGATGAACCAGTGTTGGTACATTAGTATTAGCTAAGATCCAGTTTGCGTTTGTGACACCGCTCAGCTCCTTCTGGGCGCTCTGCTGTTTCAATGGTCTGTGTGTCTGCTTTTGTGCCCCTATCACACCGTTTTGGTTACCGTAGCTTTGTATGTGGTCTCAAGTCAGGGAACCTGATTCTTTCAGCTGTGTTCTTCCTTCTCAAGATTGTTTTGGCTCTTTAGGGTCTTTTGTTTTTCCATACAAATTTTAAAATTATTTGTTCCAGTTCCGTGAAAAATGCCCGTCAGTGTTTTGATAGGGGTGGCATTGATGTAGTTTGCTTTGGGTAGTATGCTCATTTTAACAGTATTAATTCTTCCTGTCCAAAACCACAGTGTATCTTTGCAACTGTTTCTGTTGTCTCCAATTTTTTTCATTGATCTTGTAGTTTTCTGAGTACAGCCCTTTTACTTCCTTAGATAGGTTTAGTCCGAGGGTTTTTTTTTTTTGATGTGATGGTAAATGGAACTGTTGCCTTAATTTCTTTCTGATAGTTCATTATTAGTGTATAGAAATGTGACAGATTTCTGTATATTAGTTTTGTATCCTGCAGCTTAACCAAATTCATTGATGAGCTCTAGTAGTTTTCTGGTGATGTCTGTAGCGTTTTCTTTGTATAGTATCATGTCATCTGCCAACAGTGACAGTTTTCTTTTTTTTTCCAATTTGGATTCCTTTTATTTCTTTCCCTTGTCTGATTTCTGTGGCTGGGACTTTTCAAAACTATGTTGAATATGTACAGTTCTTTGGGAGTTGACGCATGCATGTCGTGTTTTCACTATTACAGTATCATATAGAATAGTTTGATAGCCCCCAAGTCCTATGTTCTGCCTGTTCATTCTCTCATGCTTCTGGCAACCACTGATCTTTTTTTTTTGTCTCCATATAGTTTAATCTTTTCCAGAATTTCCTGTAGTTGGAAGTATACAGTATGTAGTAGTCGCTCAGTCATGCCTGACTCTTTGTGACCCTGTGGACTATACAGTCCATGGACTTCTCCAGTCCAGGCCAGAATACTGGAGTGGGTAGCCTTTCCCTTCTCCAGGGGATCTTCCCAACCCAATAATTGAACCCAGGTCTCCCACATTACAGGCGGATTCTTTACTAGCTGAGCCGCAAGGGAAGCCCTTCTTTCACTTAGTAATGTGCATTTAAGGTTCCTCCTTGTCTCTTCATGGCTTGATAGATCATTTCTTTTTACTATTGAATAGTATTCCATTGTATGAATTTACATTTGTTTATTCATTCACCTTTTGAAGGACATCTTGGTTGCTTTCAACTTCCGTCTATTTTGAGTAAAGAAAGTGAAGCCGCACAGTCGTGTCTGACTCTTTGTGACCCCATGGACTGTAGTCCACCAGGCTCCGCCATCCATGGGATTTTCCAGGCAAGAGTACTGGTGTTGGTTGCTGTTTCCTTCTCCAGGAGATGACCTGGGCCATCTTCCTGACCCAGGGATTGAACCCAGGTCTCCCTCATTGTAGGCAGACACTTTATTGTCTGAGCCACCAGGGAAGTCATTTGGGTAAATACCTGGGAGTGTGACTGCTGGATCATAGGTAAGCCTGTGTTTACCCTTTAAGAAACAGCTAAACTCTCTTCCAAAGTGGTTGCACCATTTTTTGCTTCCACCAGCAGTGAATGTGAGTTCGTGTTGAATGAGAGTTCCTTGTCACTCCACACCCTCCTTAGCATTTGGTGTTGGCAGTGTTTTGGATTTTAGCCATTCTGAAAGGGTGTGGTAGCACTGAATTGGTTTAATTTGCACTTCCCTAGTGACATGTGATGTGGAGTATCTTTTCATATGTGCATTTGAATTTATGTATCTCCTTTGGTGGGTTGTCTAGTTAGATCTTTTGCCTTTTGTTTTCTTCCTGTTGAATTTTGAGTCCTTTGTATCTTTCAGATATCAGTCCTTTATCACACGTCCTTCACGAATGATTAATAATCTTTTTTTAAAAGTTTACTTAAATTTCAATTTTATTAAGTTTATTTTGAAATTTTAATTGTATTTCAAAATTTAACTTAAGATATTTGAATATTTTATTTTTAATTTTATATTATAGTCAATTTATTACTACAATGTTGTGTTACTTTCAGGCATTCAGCAAAATGATTCAGTTGTCCATGTACATATATTCATTCTTTGTCAGATTCTTTCCCCATAGAGGTTATTACAGAATACTGAGTAGAGTCTGTGTTATACAGTAGGTCCTCGTTCATTCTGTTTATATACTGTATATATAGTAGTGTCTGTGTGTTGTTGTTAAGTCGCTCAGTTGTGTCTGACTCTTTGTGACCCCGTGGACTGCAGCATGCCAGACTTCGCTGTCCTTCACAATCTTCCAGAGCTTACTCAAACTCATGTCCATTGAGTCGGTGATGCCATCCAGCCATCTTATGTTCTGTTGTCCCCTTCTCCTCCTGCCTTCAATCTTTCCTAGCATCAGGGTCTTTTCCAATGAGTCAGTTCTTTCCATCGGGTGGCCAAAGTATTGGAGCGTCAGCATCAGTCCTTCCAATNTGTTAAGTCGCTCAGTTGTGTCTGACTCTTTGTGACCCCGTGGACTGCAGCATGCCAGACTTCCCTGTCCTTCACAGTCTTCCAGAGCTTACTCAAACTCATGTCCATTGAGTCGGTGATGCCATCCAGCCATCTTATCTTCTGTTGTCCCCTTCTCCTCCTGCCTTCAATCTTTCCTAGCATCAGGGTCTTTTCCAGTGAGTCAGTTCTTTCCATCGGGTGGCCAAAGTATTGGAGCGTCAGCATCAGTCCTTCCAATGAGTATTCAGGACTGACTTCCTTTAGGATTGGCTGGTTTGATCTCCTTGCTATCCAAGGGACTCTCAAGAGTCTTCTCCAGCACCACAGATCGAAAGCATCAATTCTTTGGCACTCAGCCTTCTTTATGGTCCAGCTTTCACATCCATACAGACTGTTGGAAAAACCATAACTTTGACTCTCCTGACCAAAGTAATGTCTCTGCTTTTTAATATGTTGTCTAGGTTTGCCATAGTTTTTCTCCCAAGGAGCAAGTGTCTTTTAATTTCTGCAGATGGCTGCAGTCATCATCTGCAGTGATTTTGGAGCCCCCCAAAATAAAGTCTATCACTGTTTCCATTGTTTCTCCACCTATTTGCCTTGAAGTCATGGGACCGGATGCCATGACCTTTGTTTTTTGAATGTTGAGTTTTAATACAGCTTTTTCACTCTCCTCTGTAACCTTCCTGAAGAGGCACTTTAGTTCCTCTTTGTTTTCTGCCATTAGGGTGGTTTCAACTGCATACCTGAAATCACTGACATTCCTCCTGGCAATCTTGATTCTAGCTTGTGCTTCATCCAGGCTGGCATTTTGTATGATGTACTCTGCATATAAGTTAAATAAGCAGGGTGGACGTATTCCTTTCCCAGTTTGCAACCAGTCTGTTTTTCCATGTCTGGTTCTAACCTTCCTGACTTGCATACAGGTTTCTCAGGAGGCAGGGCAGGTGGTCTGGTATTCCCATCTCTTTCAGAATTTTCGACAGTTTGTTGTGATCCACTCAGTCAAAGGCTTTAGTGTCATCAGTGAAGCAGAAGTAGCTGTTTTTCTGAAATTCTCTTGCTTTTTCAGTGATCCAGCAGATGTNTTGGCATGAATCCACCACGGGTGTACATGAGTTCCCAATCCTGAACCCCCCTCCCACCTCCCACCCCACCCCATACCATCTCTCTGGATCATCCCCGTACTTTTTGCATCATTTTTTGGGTCTGTTCCTTTGATTACTATTTCTCTCTATTTTCCAGCTTCATTGTATGCCTGGTAATGTTTTGTATAGATGCCAAACATTCTTGATTTTAGTTAGTTGGGTGCTGAATTTCTAAAATGTTTTTTAATGTTTTTGTTTGCCAAGTATTAGAAGAGACCATCCCTTCTAAGCTTTGCTTTTGAAGCTTGGCTGGGTAGAACCTTGTCAGCCTTAGACTGGGGCTTGTCTTCCTGTAAGCGAGGTGACACCTTTCTGCATGCTTCTTTCTGCTCGTTCTCTTCCTGGCTCTGGCAGTTTCCTAACAAATATGTACACATCTTGGGTGAACACAGCTCCTCACATGGCTCCAGACTTGGCCTTTGTGCAGCTCGTGCCTGTTCCCCCCAGTGAAGTTTCTAGTGGTCTTGAGTTCCGCAGGTGAGCTGTCTTCTCTGATGGAGACCACCCTCCCTCCTTGACCCCGCTCTCCCCTCCACAGCTGTACCAAGGCCTGGAAACTCACTCCAGGCAGGCACCTGGGCTGGTAGGGCTCATTTGGTTGGTTTCCATTTTCTCAGAAATCACTGTTGTCTATGTTTTGTCTGATGTCCAAAGACATAAATACATTTTGTGCCTCTTTTTAGAGAGAAATAGTTGTGTCAAGTGGCAGAGTAAATCCAGTTCCTATTCCTTCATCGCGTCCGGAGGTGGCAGGCCCTCCTTTTCTCTTTAAAGGAGAGACTTCCCTGGTGGTCCAGTGGTTAAGAATCCACCTTGTAATGCAGGGGGTGTGGGTTTGNCCTCCATAGCTGTACCAAAGCCTGGAAACTCACTCCAGGCAGGCAGCTGGGCTGGTAGGGCTCATTTGGTTGGTTTCCATTTTCTCAGAAATCACTGTTGTCTATGTTTTGTCTCATGTCCAAAGACATAAATACATTTTGTGCCTCTTTTTAGAGAGAAATCGTTGTGTCAAGTGGCAGAGTAAATCCAGTTCCTATTCCTTCATCGCATCCGGAGGTGGCAGGCCCTCCTTTTCTCTTTAAAGGAGAGACTTCCCTGGTGGTCCAGTGGTTAAGAATCCACCTTGTAATGCAGGGGGTGTGGGTTTGGCCCCTGGTTGGGGAGCTGAGACCCCATGTTCTGGGGAGCATTTAAGCCCGTGTGCCGCAGCTACTGAAGCCTGTGCCACAGCTAGAGAGTCTGCATGCCACACAGAAAGACCCCACGTTGTGCAGCGAAGATCTGCATGTTTAGCTTAAAAAAGAAGACTTATGTGCGTGTAAATCATGCATAAAGTTACCAGTTACAGTCAGATGGACTGTAGCAGTATAGACTTAAAACCCTCAGAATCCTTCCTGTATCATTCATCTGTAAGTTTACTACCTTCCTTCTGTTCGATGGGTGCCCTGGACTTGGCTGGTGGAAGTATGGAAAAGAAAACCCCTGGTCCTGGTTCACGTGTTGCCTTTGTGTTAGTATTGATATAGCCCTGAGACATGAGTGGTGTTGTACAGCAACGAATGAAGACGTGACACATAGGTTTCTCTATTCTCACATTAATGTAAGTGTTTTGGTTTGTGTGATATTAAACTTGAGTCAGTTTAATAAAACTATGTTCTCATAGTCGGGCAGGGAGAGGGGAAGGATTCTTCTATTCTTTTTTGTAGTGACACACATTTACTTTGAAAAACAGAGCAGAATCATAGAGCTGAGATGGCCTAATTTAGCGGAATTGTACTCAGCGATTAAACTCTTTGAACTGGGTAGAACCAGAGTTAGAGCTGGAGCCCAGGAATTCCGATTTCTGCTCTAATGCTTTCCCGCTTAGTCATGCTATGTGCTTGGAGCTCCCAGGTGCACCCTCGGCATGCCTGGTGCGTCTTAGGGCCCAGCGGGCAGTGTTGTAGACTTTGTTCTGTGCTGTGCAAACTGCCATACTTTTGGCCTGAATTAGAACATTTAGTTGGTCCCTCTGAACACATTATTCCTGTGTGTACTGTTTTAACACAGGCATGTGCTGAGCAGTTAGAAGGCAGTTGAGTGCTTGACCTTTTTTTGAAAGTTAGCGTTTGTATTTCAGCCGGAGTGACTGTGGGCTCGTTTGATATTGACTTGAGTTGCTAAGTAATGTCAGAAGGTCGAACAGTTTTAAAGAGATGTGAGGACTGTATCTGATGCCAGTTTGGCACTTGGCTTTTACCTCCTTAAGCTGTCCTTCATATTCAGATGTGGCAAGTTAGCCCTGTTATTTTTAAAGAATAATGAATCTAACTGGCTTTGGCAAAGCAGAAAAGACAAGGCTGGCACAGTTACACACTAGGGTATGCAGTTCTTCGGGGACACAGTTTTGAAAAGGAACCTGAACTTGGCTGTCATATACACACTACCACATAGGGACAAGGAGACTAGAGATAACTTACATTTTGATTTGTTACCCTTTCTTTTTCTCCCGTGAAAAAGGAAGAGATTGAAGGTGATTTATTATAATAAATCTGTAACAATGGGCATTAGTGTGCTGGTAAGTTTTTGATCACCAGTTCTTCCAGGATAAAAGCCATGATTTGTAGCATTCGTGCCTTTCCAAGGTGTAAGTTGAGCTACACCTTAAGTTGGGACTTGCTGGTGGTCCAGTGGTTAGGAATATGCCTTGCGATGCAGGGGACATGGGTTTGATCTCTGGTCAGGGAAGAAGTAAGATCCCACATGCTATGGAGCAAATAAGTCTGTATGCCACAACCTGATGGTCCGTACTTCACAACAAAATATCTTTTGGGTTTCCCTGATAGCTCAGTTGGTAAAGAATCTGCCTGCAATGCAGGAGACCCCACTTTGATTCCTGGGTTGGGAAGATCCACTGGAGAAGGAATAGGCTACCCACTCCAGATTCTTGGGCTTCCCTTGTGGCTCAGCTGGTAAAGAATCCGCCTGCAATGCGGGAGACCTGGGTTCAATCCCTGGGTTGGAAAGATCCCCTGGAGAAGGGAATGGCTACCCACTCCAGTATTCTGGCCTGGAGAGTTCCATGGACTGTACATTAGTCCATGAGATTGCAGAGAGTCAGACACTCACTTTCAAGAATGATTTTCACTTTCAAGGTATAAACACTTTTAGCACAGTTGATTTCTGTGTACCAGTTCTGATGCAGAGTTGGAGAGAGAAGTGCAGCGTCTCACCATGACCTGGTCTCCACCATGCACGTGAAATAGGCATAAGCAGTGAAACAATGATGTCATTAGTAAGTGACAAGTTGTATTTATTATCTTGATTTTTAGTGTACTTCCTTTAATTACAGTTTCAGGTAATTTAATTTTTAAAGAAAAAGCTGTTGTTAACAGCTAGCTTACAAAATTTTAGAAATTTAGCACTTCATTCAAGCCTGTCTTCCGCTGAAAATAGGTAGCATTTAATTTAGTTTGTATTATCTGCCTGGGGTAGTCTATTTTGTGTGAGTTATGTCACCTTCTGATTAACCCTTTGAAATAGGTGCTTAGATAATCTCCATTGCACAGGTGGTAAAGGTGAGCATACAGAGTTGTAGTAATTGCCCAGGTCACAGTTTAGGGGTGGCTGAGCTGGGGTTCAGAACCAGGCCCCCTGTTCCCAGAGCCTGTGATCTTAACCTCCTTGCTGTATTACCTCTTGGGGTTAAAGATATTCTTTAAAAAAATTTTTTTTAAAAAGATTAAAAGATTAATTTATTTATTTGGGAGCTCCAGGTCTTAGTTGCAGCCTGTGAACTCTTAGTTGAGGCATGTGCCAGATTAGTTCCCTGACTGGGGATCAAACCCAGGCCCTCTTAATTGGAAGCGTGGCATCTTAGCCACTGGACCACCAGGGATGTCCCTAAAGGTATTCTTGATTGTGAGTAACTATAATAGTAGTAACTGTAGTAACTATAGTAAATTTTGAGTTAAAACTACTTATGCTTCAGAATTATTTAATGATTTGTTTAGCAATTGTTTAGATTTTATTTGAATTTTCATTTATGATAAAGAGTCGTTGCTGTTGTTGAGTCGCTCAGTCGTGTCCGACTCTTTGCGACCCCATGGACTGCAGCATGCCAGGCTTCCTTGTCCTTCACCATCTCTCAGAGCTTGCTCAAACTCATGTCCATCGAGTCGATGATGCCGTCCAACCATCTCGTCCTCTGTCATTCTCTTGTCTTGCCTTCAGTCTTTCCCAGCATCAGGGTCTCAGGGTCTTTGCCAATGAGTTGGCTCTTCCCATCACGTGGCGAAAGTATTGAAACTTCAGCTTCGGCCTCAGTCCTTCCAGTGAATATTCAGGATTGATTTCCTTGAGGATTGACTGGTTGGATCTCCTTGCTGTCCAAAGAACTCTCAGGAGTCTTCTCTAACACCACAGTTCAGAAGCATCAGTTCTTTGGAGCTTAGCCTTGTTTATAGTCCAACTCTCACATCCATACCAGACTACTGGAAAAATCATAGCTTTGATTATATGAAGTATTTACATAAATCAGCAGGAAAAGTAGGACTCTCTCCCGTAGAAAACAGCCCAGAGACTTCAATATGGGTGGGGACTGTGTCCATTCTCTTCACTGTGGTGTCAGCTCCAGCCTTGCAGAGGGCCTGATCCACAGCAGGACTACATGAAGGCCATTTTATTCCTGTAAATTGTTGACGTGTCTTAATGAAGCATATGTAGATTTCTTGACTTTTTCCTTATGTATTTTCTAATGTTGCCTTAATTAGAGAATTAGAATTGTTTAAGAAAGTTTTTCCAGTTGTATTGTTAGAGACATTTTATTCCCTGTGTTCAAACAAGGATGATGAGGCCTAATCCATTTTTTCGTATTTTAATACATACATACATACATCAGAAGCGGAGTATACCATTTAATGTCATTTCCGTACATAAGGTTGATGTTCCTAAATTTGAGAATTATAGAATTGCTGTATAATTTCTAGCACCTTCAGGTTGCAGTGATGTTTAATACACTGAGCTGCTTATCTACAAACTTTTGTGAAGGTTGCTTAGTAAACTCTGAACCATGCAGAGACTGACTTTTGCTGTGTGTCTTTTCCCAGCTTCCATGTCTTCTCTCTGGGAGATGTGATTTTGGCCATCTGAGAACTCGCAGGAACTTCTGAAGGATGTTGTGAATTACCTTGAGATGTGATGAAATGTATCAGAGTGGTGCTTTTGGTGCTGACAGGTAAAATTTGGAGATAGGAACTAGGAGTTTTTTGAGTTGGTTTGAAGGAGGTGTTCAGGTGATGTTAATAGGTCACTAGGTGATGTTAATAGGCTTGTCATCTTTTGATGTGGGCAGTCAGGGACTTGCTGAAAATAGAAAAGGCAGGAAGGGGAGGAAGAAGAAAAAGGGGACACATGTTGAATGAAGACAACCCAGGGTCAGATCCAGCCTAAGT
>SJYW01051306.1:428881-445512 GCA_006410735.1 Raphicerus campestris | reverse complement strand
CCCCCTCCCACCTCCCACCCCACCCCATACCATCTCTCTGGATCATCCCCGTACTTTTTGCATCATTTTTTGGGTCTGTTCCTTTGATTACTATTTCTCTCTATTTTCCAGCTTCATTGTATGCCTGGTAATGTTTTGTATAGATGCCAAACATTCTTGATTTTAGTTAGTTGGGTGCTGAATTTCTAAAATGTTTTTTAATGTTTTTGTTTGCCAAGTATTAGAAGAGACCATCCCTTCTAAGCTTTGCTTTTGAAGCTTGGCTGGGTAGAACCTTGTCAGCCTTAGACTGGGGCTTGTCTTCCTGTAAGCGAGGTGACACCTTTCTGCATGCTTCTTTCTGCTCGTTCTCTTCCTGGCTCTGGCAGTTTCCTAACAAATATGTACACATCTTGGGTGAACACAGCTCCTCACATGGCTCCAGACTTGGCCTTTGTGCAGCTCGTGCCTGTTCCCCCCAGTGAAGTTTCTAGTGGTCTTGAGTTCCGCAGGTGAGCTGTCTTCTCTGATGGAGACCACCCTCCCTCCTTGACCCCGCTCTCCCCTCCACAGCTGTACCAAGGCCTGGAAACTCACTCCAGGCAGGCACCTGGGCTGGTAGGGCTCATTTGGTTGGTTTCCATTTTCTCAGAAATCACTGTTGTCTATGTTTTGTCTGATGTCCAAAGACATAAATACATTTTGTGCCTCTTTTTAGAGAGAAATAGTTGTGTCAAGTGGCAGAGTAAATCCAGTTCCTATTCCTTCATCGCGTCCGGAGGTGGCAGGCCCTCCTTTTCTCTTTAAAGGAGAGACTTCCCTGGTGGTCCAGTGGTTAAGAATCCACCTTGTAATGCAGGGGGTGTGGGTTTGGCCCCTGGTTGGGGAGCTGAGACCCCACGTTCTGGGGAACATTTAAGCCCGTGTGCCGCAGCTGCTGAAGCCTGTGCCACAGCTAGAGAGTCTGCATGCCACACAGAAAGACCCCACGTTGTGCAGCGAAGATCTGCATGTTTAGCTTAAAAAAGAAGACTTATGTGCGTGTAAATCATGCATAAAGTTACCAGTTACAGTCAGATGGACTGTAGCAGTATAGACTTAAAACCCTCAGAATCCTTCCTGTATCATTCATCTGTAAGTTTACTACCTTCCTTCTGTTCGATGGGTGCCCTGGACTTGGCTGGTGGAAGTATGGAAAAGAAAACCCCTGGTCCTGGTTCACGTGTTGCCTTTGTGTTAGTATTGATATAGCCCTGAGACATGAGTGGTGTTGTACAGCAACGAATGAAGACGTGACACATAGGTTTCTCTATTCTCACATTAATGTAAGTATTTTGGTTTGTGTGATATTAAACTTAAGTCAGTTTAATAAAACTATGTTCTCATAGTCGGGCAGGGAGAGGGGAAGGATTCTTCTATTCTTTTTTGTAGTGACACACATTTACTTTGAAAAACAGAGCAGAATCATAGAGCTGAGATGGCCTAATTTAGCGGAATTGTACTCAGCGATTAAACTCTTTGAACTGGGTAGAACCAGAGTTAGAGCTGGAGCCCAGGAATTCCGATTTCTGCTCTAATGCTTTCCCGCTTAGTCATGCTATGTGCTTGGAGCTCCCAGGTGCACCCTCGGCATGCCTGGTGCGTCTTAGGGCCCAGCGGGCAGTGTTGTAGACTTTGTTCTGTGCTGTGCAAACTGCCATACTTTTGGCCTGAATTAGAACATTTAGTTGGTCCCTCTGAACACATTATTCCTGTGTGTACTGTTTTAACACAGGCATGTGCTGAGCAGTTAGAAGGCAGTTGAGTGCTTGACCTTTTTTTGAAAGTTAGCGTTTGTATTTCAGCCGGAGTGACTGTGGGCTCGTTTGATATTGACTTGAGTTGCTAAGTAATGTCAGAAGGTCGAACAGTTTTAAAGAGATGTGAGGACTGTATCTGATGCCAGTTTGGCACTTGGCTTTTACCTCCTTAAGCTGTCCTTCATATTCAGATGTGGCAAGTTAGCCCTGTTATTTTTAAAGAATAATGAATCTAACTGGCTTTGGCAAAGCAGAAAAGACAAGGCTGGCACAGTTACACACTAGGGTATGCAGTTCTTCGGGGACACAGTTTTGAAAAGGAACCTGAACTTGGCTGTCATATACACACTACCACATAGGGACAAGGAGACTAGAGATAACTTACATTTTGATTTGTTACCCTTTCTTTTTCTCCCGTGAAAAAGGAAGAGATTGAAGGTGATTTATTATAATAAATCTGTAACAATGGGCATTAGTGTGCTGGTAAGTTTTTGATCACCAGTTCTTCCAGGATAAAAGCCATGATTTGTAGCATTCGTGCCTTTCCAAGGTGTAAGTTGAGCTACACCTTAAGTTGGGACTTGCTGGTGGTCCAGTGGTTAGGAATATGCCTTGCGATGCAGGGGACATGGGTTTGATCTCTGGTCAGGGAAGTAAGATCCCACATGCTATGGAGCAAATAAGTCTGTATGCCACAACCTGATGGTCCGTACTTCACAACAAAATATCTTTTGGGTTTCCCTGATAGCTCAGTTGGTAAAGAATCTGCCTGCAATGCAGGAGACCCCACTTTGATTCCTGGGTTGGGAAGATCCACTGGAGAAGAAATAGGCTACCCACTCCAGATTCTTGGGCTTCCCTTGTGGCTCAGCTGGTAAAGAATCCGCCTGCAATGTGGGAGACCTGGGTTCAATCCCTGGGTTGGAAAGATCCCCTGGAGAAGGGAACGGCTACCCACTCCAGTATTCTGGCCTGGAGAGTTCCATGGACTGTACATTAGTCCATGGGATTGCAGAGAGTCAGACACTCACTTTCAAGAATGATTTTCACTTTCAAGGTATAAACACTTTTAGCACAGTTGATTTCTGTGTACCAGTTCTGATGCAGAGTTGGAGAGAGAAGTGCAGCGTCTCACCATGACCTGGTCTCCACCATGCACGTGAAATAGGCATAAGCAGTGAAACAATTATGTCATTAGTAAGTGACAAGTTGTATTTATTATCTTGATTTTTAGTGTAGTTCCTTTAATTATAGTTTCAGGTAATTTAATTTTTAAAGAAAAAGCTGTTGTTAACAGCTAGCTTACAAAATTTTAGAAATTTAGCACTTCATTCAAGCCTGTCTTCCGCTGAAAATAGGGAGCATTTATTTAGTTTGTATTATCTGCCTGGGGTAGTCTATTTTGTGTGAGCTATGTCACCTTCTGATTAACCCTTTGAAATAGGTGCTTAGATAATCTCCATTGCACAGGTGGTAAAGGTGAGCATACAGAGTTGTAGTAATTGCCCAGGTCACAGTTTAGGGGTGGCTGAGCTGGGGTTCAGAACCAGGCCCCCTGTTCCCAGAGCCTGTGATCTTAACCTCCTTGCTGTATTACCTCTTGGGGTTAAAGATATTCTTTAAAAAAATTTTTTTTAAAAAGATTAAAAGATTAATTTATTTATTTGGGAGCTCCAGGTCTTAGTTGCAGCCTGTGAACTCTTAGTTGAGGCATGTGCCAGATTAGTTCCCTGACTGGGGATCAAACCCAGGCCCTCTTAATTGGAAGCGTGGCATCTTAGCCACTGGACCACCAGGGATGTCCCTAAAGGTATTCTTGATTGTGAGTAACTATAATAGTAGTAACTGTAGTAACTATAGTAAATTTTGAGTTAAAACTACTTATGCTTCAGAATTATTTAATGATTTGTTTAGCAATTGTTTAGATTTTATTTGAATTTTCATTTATGATAAAGAGTCGTTGCTGTTGTTGAGTCGCTCAGTCGTGTCCGACTCTTTGCGACCCCATGGACTGCAGCATGCCAGGCTTCCTTGTCCTTCACCATCTCTCAGAGCTTGCTCAAACTCATGTCCATCGAGTCGATGATGCCGTCCAACCATCTCGTCCTCTGTCATTCTCTTGTCTTGCCTTCAGTCTTTCCCAGCATCAGGGTCTCAGGGTCTTTGCCAATGAGTTGGCTCTTCCCATCACGTGGCGAAAGTATTGAAACTTCAGCTTCGGCCTCAGTCCTTCCAGTGAATATTCAGGATTGATTTCCTTGAGGATTGACTGGTTGGATCTCCTTGCTGTCCAAAGAACTCTCAGGAGTCTTCTCTAACACCACAGTTCAGAAGCATCAGTTCTTTGGAGCTTAGCCTTGTTTATAGTCCAACTCTCACATCCATACCAGACTACTGGAAAAATCATAGCTTTGACTATATTTACATAAATCAGCAGGAAAAGTAGGACTCTCTCCCGTAGAAAACAGTCCGGAGACTTTATGGGTGGGGACAGTGTCCATTCTCTTCACTGTGGTGTCAGCTCCAGCCTTGCAGAGGGCCTGATCCACAGCAGGACTACATGAAGGCCATTTTATTCCTGTAAATTGTTGACGTGTCTTAATGAAGCATATGTAGATTTCTTGACTTTTTCCTTATGTATTTTCTAATGTTGCCTTAATTAGAGAATTAGAATTGTTCAAGAAAGTTTTTCCAGTTGTATTGTTAGAGACATTTTATTCCCTGTGTTCAAACAAGGATGATGAGGCCTAATCCATTTTTTCGTATTTTAATACATACATACATACATCAGAAGCGGAGTATACCATTTAATGTCATTTCCGTACATAAGGTTGATGTTCCTAAATTTGAGAATTATAGAATTGCTGTATAATTTCTAGCACCTTCAGGTTGCAGTGATGTTTAATACACTGAGCTGCTTATCTACAAACTTTTGTGAAGGTTGCTTAGTAAACTCTGAACCATGCAGAGACTGACTTTTGCTGTGTGTCTTTTCCCAGCTTCCATGTCTTCTCTCTGGGAGATGTGATTTTGGCCATCTGAGAACTCGCAGGAACTTCTGAAGGATGTTGTGAATTACCTTGAGATGTGATGAAATGTATCAGAGTGGTGCTTTTGGTGCTGACAGGTAAAATTTGGAGATAGGAACTAGGAGTTTTTTGAGTTGGTTTGAAGGAGGTGTTCAGGTGATGTTAATAGGTCACTAGGTGATGTTAATAGGCTTGTCATCTTTTGATGTGGGCAGTCAGGGACTTGCTGAAAATAGAAAAGGCAGGAAGGGGAGGAAGAAGAAAAAGGGGACACATGTTGAATGAAGACAACCCAGGGTCAGATCCAGCCTAAGTTGGTACATGCATTATGATTAAAGGAAAAGCTATCTTATTCAGCAGGTGGTGGCAGGTGGTGGGTTCCTTTAAACAAATAAACAATTTACTGAAAAGAAATCATCTTTTCTCTCTCCGGGCTTACATATCAGAGCCTTTGAAATGTTTGGGGTCTGGACCCTTGCCTGTATTCCAAAAACCTCCCAAATAAGGTTGGTCAGATTATCAAGTTCTTTTGTTTTTAACTGAAATTACATTCATTTATTCTGAGTTTTATGTTGATTAACATTTCTGATTGACTAATCGAAAAGGAAACTTATTTATTAAATGTAATTGATTTTGGAGATGGTGAAGGGTGGGGCACAGAGTGAAGTGGGTGTTGAGCCCTGCAGAGACCGATGGCTGTCTTCTGCTCTGAGTCACTTCTGCCACAGACCAGCCCACCTGTCGCAAGGATAGCACTGTGCTTCACTTGGGCGCCTGTTCCTTTGCTGAGCCCCCAGGAGCCGGAAACCTCCCCTTTCACCGTTGTTTCTCCTCCCTCTTGCCTGTCCCATAGCGCTGGTTCTTGTTAAAAAACAAAAAGGGGTAGTTTGCTCCAGGAGGAGCTGTGCTCACAGATTACCACCAGCTCAGCAGCTTGTGTAACACAAGTTTATTATCGTACAGCTCTGGTGGTCAGAGTCCAACGTGGATCTCATGGCAATAATATCAAGGTGTCAGCAGAACTATTTCTTCGGGGCATTGTAGGGAGCATCCGGCTCCTCGCCTTCCCTGCCTTCGGGAAGCTGCCCACCTTGCTGGGCCGGTGGCTGGACCACCGCCACCTCCTCATCTTTGTCACACCTCCCCTCCCTCTGCGAGGCCTGGAATGTCGACGGTGTGTGCTCCTGGATACCCGGAGGCTGCTTCGCTGTTTCTGGACCTTTAGCTTAATGGCATTCGCAAAGTCTCTTGTCCATGGATGGTAGCATATTTACTGATTCTATAGATTAGAGAGTGGATATCTTTGGGGAACTAGTGTTTTACCTGCCACAGAAATTTTCAGAATTTTCTGATAAAATACCAGATCACATAACGTCTCTTATATTAGTTGATCATAATGGAGACCAAGAGCTTCCCTGGTGGGTCAGACAGTAAAGAATCAGCCTGCAATATAGGAGACCCAGGTTCTAATCCCTGGGTCAGGAAGATCCGCTGGAGAAGGGAATAGCTACCCATTCCAGTATTCTTGCTTGGAGAAAAGGAAACCAGAGATGGTGACCACTAACCTTTAGAAAAATTAAATATGATTTAATTTTGAAAAGTATGACAAATTTGGCTACTTTTCATTGTGCTGTTCTAAGTTAAAATGGGGGAAATAGTCAAAGAAAACATGTCTTGATATCTAGAGTTTAGTGATAAAATGCTATCGCAATTGAAAAAAAAACCCATCCCACAGTATCCCATCAGAAGTCTTATTTTCACAAATTGCTTTTTAAATATACAGATGTGTATATATAAATAACATCTTTCATCTTCATCTGAAAAGGAGATAAAATCGTCCTTAGATGCTCTTGGAAAGGGTATGCTATTTTCTCAGTTGCTTTAAGTTGCCTTTAGAACTTCTTAAATCTTTGTCATCCAAGAAAGGAAATGAGGGGATCAGTCAGATTACCTGAGAGAAACTGTCTTTTAAAGGNTTCATCTTCATCTGAAAAGGAGATAAAATCGTCCTTAGATGCTGTTGGAAAGGGTATGCTATTTTCTCAGTTGCTTTAAGTTGCCTTTAGAACTTCTTAAATCCTTCGTCATCCAAGAAAGGAAATGAGGGGATCAGTCAGATTACCTGAGAGAAACTGTCTTTCAAAGGGGAAATACCACATATTTATGGTATATATGAGGAGAGCATGGCAACCCACTCCGGTATTCTTGCCTGGAGAATCCCCATGGACAGAGGCGTCTGCGGGGCTACAGTCCATAGAGGCAAAGTGTGTGTCTTTGCAACCCCGTGGACCGTAGCTCACTAGTTTCACTGTCCATTTCCTTCTCCAGGGGATCTTCCTGACCCAGGGGTTGAACCCGTGTCTCCTGTGTCTCCTGCATTGCAGGCAGATTCTTGAGCACTGAACCACTGGGGAAGCCCATATATATGGTGTGGGCTTATATATATATATATATTTTTTTTTTTTTTTTTTTCAGATTCTTTTCCCATGTAGGTTGTTACAAAATGCTCAGTATACTTTATAAACATTTTTTTAGACCTTTTTTCCTAGTTCTTCCCCGATATCTGTTTCCTTGTACTTTTTTAAAGGGTTTAAAACAGCACCTGTTTGTTACCTCACAGTTTCCATGGGTCAGGCATCTGGATGTTGCTTGGCAGGTGAGTTCTCAGCCCAGGATCTCGTTGGCCGTGCTTGTGCTCAGTTTTTAGGGCTTATCACAATGTGATATCCACACTGAGCAGAGACTACAGAGATCTCTGGTGGAGAGAATTTGAAGACGAAATATGAACATTTTTGCTAACAAGCTATATTTTATATACGGTGAGAAGACCTTGAAAAGTAGCCAAAAGGCAGAAAAATGGTCTGCTTGGAACCATTCTTCCTTCTACTTTGAGAATATTTCTGGAAATAGGGCATTTGAGATGAAAGGGGAAATAGACTAGTGGCTGGGGAATTTTGAGGCTTGTCGAGTGCTTCCTGCCCACCTACCTGACATAGCACTCCCATAGATGGGGACTCCTCTGGGCATGTCGATTTTACAGGTGAGGCTCGATAATCAGGATGCTCATCAGCCAGCAGCCGGAACGATGATTAGTGGAGGCCAGGCCTGCAGTGATGCTTAAGGGATGTGGACAAGGGTCCTCCACATGCTGTGGCTCCTGGGGCCCTGCCGACCCGCCCTGGGCCTGTCTGTGGAGGCCGCCTCCTCGCCATGTGAGGCGAGGGTGTGTCTCAGGGGCTGCAGAGAGGCAGCTCTCACTGTCCTGAAGCGGCAGTGAGCTGCTTTTCATGTTTGTTAGGTTTTATGCGATGCCGAAAAGTACCAGGTAGACAGTTTCCCAGGTTCATGAAAATTTCATCCGTTCATTAACACTTCGCTTCATGTGACTAAAGGTGATAAAAACTAGAGTGAAGTCTGTAGGCAATTTTAGGAAGAAAGGAGTGGGCCTGCACATTGATGAGTCTGGGAGAGTGGTCCTTTTAGGCCGCTCATTTCTCTCCTCTAAAGGTGCCCTTGTGGTCAAAACTCAGTAATTTTGTAAGTAACTTCACATCATTTTTGGAAGATAACGGGAATGCCAGTAAACAAATACATGAAACTCTGCAGCGTGTACTTTGCCTCTGACTATTTTTGTTCAGTAATATTTTGATTGAGCAATTCAGCTTCTTAAGATAGCATGAGATACCTTGACCAAAATATACCTCCAGAATCAGCCTTGGAGTCCTCCTGGACTCTGGCTGATGGCCGGTTGGTCTCCCCGTGTTCAGGGTTTGCTTTGGGCGGTTGTGTACATGGTCAGTTAGGTTTTCTTTGTCACAGAGCACAGCTGTGGGTGTTGTTGGCAAACGCTGTTGGGGAAGCTGCTGCTGAGCGGCGCTGGCGGGGAGGTGGCGGTGAAGTGCTTCCTTGCTCCATCATGGACTGAGGAGGTCAGATCCTGCTCGGAAGGGCTGTTGGTGGCAGGTGCTGTGTCTGTCCTCAGGATGGTCCCTGCTCATTTTGAATACAGTGACAGCCCCAAATAGCACTGTCCTGTCATTCCCTGTGGAAGGATTTTGATCAAAGAGTGCTTTTTGCTTCTTGTTTATTTAGTGAGATACAGTATCGTATTTCACATAGAAGTACTGTATGATGGTAAAAATAAAATTTAAAGTCAAATAGCTCATTTTCTCTGCTCATTTTTCAGAGATGTGGATTTTGTACTTTAAAAATGAAGTCATGTAGAAGTTTCCATGTATCCACTTACATCTGCATAATAAATGTAATAATAAATTATAATGAGTAATTTCATTTGTATGTTGGTGCCATCAAAATTATATTCATGTTCTTAATTATAATCAGAGTTAGTGATACAAAAAGCATGTTTAGACATGATAATTTAAAAAATGACTAATGGAAGAGAATGATTTCATTTATAATTGAGATTGGCTGTTGGATAAAAGCGGAAATATTTTTAGTGTTTGTAGTTTGTTAGGCTTTAAGTAGCATAAGAATTAAATGTATTAAAATAGGGTTTAAAAAATATTTGCTTCATAACCGAACAGCTCAAATGAAATGAATATATTTGTATCTAGGTTGTTTGTGCCGTCGCTTCAGTCGTGTCCGACTCTTTGCAACCTCATGGACTGTTGCCTGCCAGGCTCCTCCGGCCATGGGACTCTCCAGGCAAGAACACTGGAGTGGGTTGCCATTTCCTACAGCAGGGGATCTTCCTGACCCAGGGATCAAACCAGCATCTCTTATTTCTCCTGCATTAGCAAGGGGGTTCTTTACCACTAGTGCCACCTGGGCAGCTCTGCAGGCTGTTTAAATATCTGTTATTCTGAGGTTTGAAGATACTCAAGCATGTTCTAACTGTTTCAGTTCAGTGTTTCACAGAAGAATTTGAGGTCTTTGATGAAGTCCTACATTTAAAACATTAGTCACTTTATTTAGCATAAGCGTTTTAGAAGATTAAAGGTTATTTTTGGCAAATAGATGTTGGTTTAGACTTGCCCTTTGGAAAATTTTGCCCCTTATCAACCTTCCATCGGGATATTTTCTCTTTTTGTGGAATATGGTTTTATGTTTTTGGGTTGCATTTTCTTATATTTTTAAACTTTTTTCTGAAAAAAAATTTAGACTTATTAGTAAATTCTCATCTTAATTAGAATTAGTTACGAAGCATTTGAGTGTTTCTTTTTAATTATTTTATATTAATTGACATATAGTTTATTTATAGTATTATCTAAGGAGTATATTTGTAAAAATGTAATTTTAGTTTTTTTCCCTTCATGAATCACAGCCTTTTCTTAGCAAAGGGGCTTGTGTAACTGATTGGAACTATGAGTGATGTCATGCATAGCCACCCAGGGTAGCCAGAAGAGTTCTGATAAAACGTGGTCCACTGGAGGAGGAAATGCAACCCACTCCAGTATTCTTGCCTGAAGAACCCCAGGAACAGTATGAAAAGTCAAAAAGATATGGCAGGAAGATGAGCCCTTCAGGTTGGAAGGAGTCCAGTATGCTCCTAGGGAAGAGTGGAGGGCAGCTACAAATCGCTCCGGAAAGAAGGAAGCAGCTGGTCCACAGCAGAAAGGATGCTCAGCTATGAATGTGTCTGGTGGTGAAAGTAAAGTCTGATGCTGTAAAGATCAGTATTTCATAGGAACCTGGAATGTTAGATCCATGAATCAAGGTAAATTGGAGGTGGTCAGTCAGGAGATGGCAAGATTGAACATTGATATCTTAGAAATTAGTGACATCTTAGAAATCAGTGAACTAAAATGGACAGGAACGGCAAAGTTAATTCAGATGGCCATTATATCTATTATTGTGGGCAAGAATCCAGTAGAAGAAATGGAGTACCCCTCATAGTCAACAGAAGAGTTTGAAATATAGTATTTGGGTGCAACCTCAAAAATGACAGAATGATCTCGGTTCATTTCTAAGTCAGTTCAGTTGCTCAGTTGTGTCTGACTCTTTGCGACCTGATGGACTGCAGCATGCCAGGCTTCCCTGTCCATCACCAACTCCCAGAGCTTACTCAAACTCATGTCTGTCGCGTCGGTGATGCCATTGAACTGTCTCATCCTCTGTCGTGCCCTTCTCCTCCTGCCTCCAATCTTTCCCCGCATCAGGGTCTTTTCCAGTGAGTCGGTTCTTTATATCAGGTGGCCAAAGTATTGGAGTTTCAGCTTCAGCATCAGTCCTTCCAGTGAATAATCAGGAGTGATTTCCTTTAGGATTGACAGGTTGGATCTCCTTGCAGTCCAAGGGACTCTCAAGAGTCTTCTCCGACACCCCAGTTCAAAAGCATCGTTTCTTCTGCACTTAGCTTTGTTTATAGTCCAACTTGTTTTTCCATTAAACGTCACAGTAATCTAAGTCTGTGCCCCCAACACTGATTCTGAAGAAGCTGAAGTTGACCAGTTCTATGAAGACCTACAAGACCTTCTAGAACTAACACCAAGAAAAAGATGTCCTTTTCATTATAGGGGATTGAAATGCAAAAGTAGGAAGTCAAGAGAGAGATACCTGGAATAACAGGCAAGTTTAGCCTTGGAGTACAAAATGAAGCAGGCTAACAGTTTTGCCAAGAGAACACGCTGGTCGTAGCAAACACCCTTTTCCAACAACCCAAGAGATGGCTCTACACGTGAGCATCACCAGATGGTCAATACTAAAATCAGATTGATTTTGTTCTTTGCAACCGATGACGGAGAACCTCTATACAGTCAACAAAAATAAGACCTGGAGCTGACTGTGGCTCAGCAGCAACATGGATGCAACTAGAAAATGATCACACTAAGTGAAATGTCAGAGAAAGACAAATACCGTATGATACCACTTACATATGGAATCGAAATCTAAAATAGGAGAAAAATGAACTTATCTGCAAAACAGAAACAGGCTGAAACGGAGAACACACTTGTGGTTGCTAAGGGGGAGAGGGTTGGGAAGGATGGACTGGGGTTAGCAGATGCAAGCTAGTCTGTGTGGGATGGATAAACAACAGGGTGCTGCTGCACAGCACAGGGAACTGTATTCAGTATCCTGTGATAAACTGTAATGGAGAAGAGTATAAGAAAAGAATGAATATGTATCTATAGCTGAGTCAGCAGAAATTAACACAATATTATAAATCAGCTGCAATTTAAAAAAATGAAAAAAATGTGGAGTCAAGATACCTGCAATTATCCAGATTTTGCTCTTTGCTTGCTACGGAGCCTTGAACACATCATTTAACCTTTTTTCGGTGTAGTGTGTTTGGTGAGTAGATTATATTAGGTTAACCTCTAATGTTCCTTCCTGCTTTAGCATTGCAGTGATTCCATATTTCAGAACGGGGTTTACGAATCATGGCGCTAGTGGTAAACAGCCTCCCTGCCTATGCAGGTTAGACGTAAGAGCTGAAGGTTTGATCCCTGGGCCGGGAAGATCTCCTGGAGGAGGGCATGGTAACCCACTCCAGTATTTTTTTGCCTGGGGAATCCCATGGACAGAGGAGCCTGGCAGTCTGCAGTCCACAGGGTCACACAAGAGTCGGGCACAACTGAAGTGACTTAGCACACACAGGTTCTTAAAAGATAGGAAAACAGAATTTTTTAAACACAGGATACACAAACTTTTACCCATCATCAAACGAGAAACTCCTTAAGAATTAAGATGTTTAGAATGGAATGTATAATGAATAACTGACATTATGATCTCAGTGTATTACTAATGAAATGCCATGATGTCTGGCGGGGCTGATCTTGTACAGAAATATGGTATTAATATAATACCTAAAATGTGCTCTTTTAGCTGTTTACTAAAAGTACAGGTTGTCGTTCTTTTATTTTCTCTAACCTAACACAGTAAGTGCTCCTGGGAGGCAAACATATGCTAGAAGAAAGTGAAGTAATACTGATCAGTAAGCATGTCATATTTACAGTTTCTAAAAGTTTGCAAAATTTAAATGGTTCATGGAATTTCTAATGTGAAAGTGAAGCAGAGAATAGATTTTTAAGAGTCTCTTTTAGTTAAAACTCTCTTTAAAATATGATTTCTTTTTGGTGATTTTTTAAACATACGTTTATTTATTTGCTTTTGACTCTGCTGGGTGGGTCTTTGTTGCTGGGAGCAGGCGGGTGGCAGTGAGCGGGGTTACTCCTGAATTGCTTGCCTGGGCTTTTCACCGGGGTGGCTTCTCTTGTTGCAGAGCGCGGCCTCTAGGGCGTGCGGGCCTCAGCGTTCGCGGCCCGTGGGCTCAGCATTCGCGGCCCGTGGGCTCGTGTGCAGGTGCAGTAAGTAGTTCCAGCGCTGGAGCTGTGCCGCGGTATGTGTGATCTTCCTGGTGTTCCTTGCATTGCAAGACAGACTCTTAGCCACTGGATCACCGGGGAAGCCGTTTAATGGGGTTTCAAGGTGGTAGATATCACCGAGGCTCTATGTTGGCACAGGGCCAGTCATCCATGGAACTTTCTCTGTAATCTCACCAGCTGTCCATGTGAACGGTGGGCATTGACTAAACGTTTGCTGACACCCCCCCAACAGTCAATTTGTATTTTAATCGTCTGCAGTTTTTCTTTCCAGTGGGGCTGTCAGGGATGGTATTTTGAAGGCTGTAGTTTGTTGCGTTTCTAATGTTTTACTGCATGATCAGTTAGTCAGTTATAAGGTGGTAGTATTTACACATTTATTTATGCTACCACCCAGAGGGCTAGGTTGGGAAACAGCGTTGTTAATAGAGTCCTCAAGGGTTAGTGTACCTCTTTTCAGACAGCCCCCAACTCTGTAGAAGATGCCAGAACCCTCTAGAAGTTAGCTTTGCCCGAGGAGGGGCAGTGCAGAGCTATGCCGTGGGGCTGCCCTGTTCCTCGCATGCTTGTAATGGGGAGACCACCTTGGAATTTGGGGTGGGGTGACGTCCTGGAGCTGGGAGGGAGGGCAGACAGCAGCAAGTCCTGGGGCAAAATGCGGATTAGTATCTCCCAGGAGAGGGTTTTGGGAGGAGTGACCAAG
Organism: Raphicerus campestris; assembly: GCA_006410735.1. Classification (NCBI taxonomy): domain Eukaryota; kingdom Metazoa; phylum Chordata; class Mammalia; order Artiodactyla; family Bovidae; genus Raphicerus; species Raphicerus campestris. The sequence continues at coordinate 431,720 of SJYW01051306.1, read as the reverse complement.
TGGGTGGAGGTGGTCCTCACACCATCCCCCATCCCAGCTGTTGCCATGGTGCCCAGCTGCGGAGTGACTGACAGCCTCCGAGTCAGTGGGTGATGGTGGTGTAGCCCTGGGGGACCTACTTCATACAGTCCAGCATGTGCCATCGTGGTGGGCCTCGTGTAACACATTTGCCGTCCAACCATTATTCACAAATTATTGAGATCCTCATCACTGACTAATAACCACAGACTGCTAGCAGGTGGTAGAAAATGTTTTCCAGTGTCTATTATTAGATGGTGCTTCATCTGCTAATTATAAAAATATCAGTGGTTTATTGTTTTTATCCACTCAATTAAGGCTGACTAAGGGAAAGCATAGTAGACTATTTCTTACTGGCCATGGGAAAATTAGTTTAATTTTATATCAGTTAGCAAACAACAGTATTTCATGCTGATTCTAAGTAGTTTCCTTTATTACAGAAATGTTGGTTAGACTCAGTTGTGTGTAATCTCATTATTTTAATTTAGAAAGTGATCACAAAATATTAGATAAATGGTAGAGCATTTTTTTCCTTTTTATCCATTATGTTTTTCTTTATAATTATGGGAAACATAATTTAAGGGTTTTTCCCTCCACTCTGTCAGATTTGGTTAATTTATGATTATGATTTTCTTGGTTTTCATCTCAGACCATTCATTTCTCATGCCCTTTTTTTGTTCCCATACATGTTGGAGTAGCAAGTGTAATTCTCGCAACAGATCTAAGCAAACTTTTTGTATCTTTGAAAAAAAAAAAACAGGCCTGGGAAAATTCAGTTGATTTCTTACATAGAGTATAGGGTTTCAAAAGTACTGTTTGTTATAATTTAAAAATAGGTGTGTGTATATATCTGTATATATATATAAAGAGAGACTTTATTAGGGTTTGGGTGGTGGCCTGGGAGTCCGTGGGTGTAATTTGGGTGTAGTCCTCATAGCCCAGGGTCTTGGTTTCACTTTGTGGGTGTACAACATGAACCTTGTTAATGCTCCCTGCCCAGGGAGACTAACTTGTTCTGGGTGAGTGAGCTCTCAGGACACTGACATGTAAGCCAGAATGTCGGTTTATTAATATACGGTGAAAAGAATGCAGCTGTCAGTTGGACTGGACTTCCGTAATGGATTTTCCCCATCAGAAAAGCTCCAGGAGAGCCATGCTGTGTGTGAAAATGGAAAGTGCATAGATATGTTGAAGAGCAAAAGTTTTAATTTTGATTAAGTCTTGTTTATCGTTTTCTCTTGTGGTTCATCTTTTGATGTCATATTTAAGAAGTCTTTGCCTAGCTTAAGATCATAAAGATTCTCACCCATATTTTCCTCTGGAAGTTTTGTAATTTTGTCTGTGAAATTTAGGACTGTGGTCTATTTTGAATAAATTAAAAAAATAATTTTGTTCAGATATAGTTGATTGACAATGTTGTAGTTAATTTCTGCTATACACCTAAGTGACTCAGTTATACATATGTATATTCTCTTCATTTTGATTCAATTTTTGTATATGGTACTGGGTACATATGTTAGTTCTAGCACCATTTGTTGAAAAGGTCTTTTCCCCACTGAGTGACCTTGGGCATCTTTGTTAAGGATATATTGATGACAGGTGGTTGGGTCTTTCTGGTCTATTCTTTTCCATTGATTTGTGTGTTTTAAGCCACATCATTTTGATGATTCTAGGTTTAAGTATTGAAATTAGGGAGCACATGTCCTACAGTTTTGTTCTTTTACAAAATTGTTTTGGGTTTTCTATCTCTTTCTACTAAGTAGCCTCAGTCATGTCTGACTCTGTGCGACCCCAGAGATGGCAGCCCACCAGGCTCTTCTGTCCCTGGGATTCTCCAGGCAAGAACACGGGAGTGGGTTGCCATTTCCTTCTCCAATTCCTTTCTATTTCTGTATAATTTTTTATACCAGCTTATTCATTTTTGTAAGAAATTTGCCGTGACTTTAATTGTGGTTATATTTAGTCTCTGGGTCACTTGTGGCAAATTCAGCCTTAGCAGTGTGAGTCCCTGAATCAGAGAATACAGTATTTGCTTAGGTCTCCTCTCGTTTCTCTCACCGATCTTTCCAGGGTAGTGTCTTCATGGGTAGTAGACAGAGCTTGTGAGGTCTGACCCGGGTTCAGACTATGCCTCTGTAGTGACCATGTGATGACTTTGGGCACATCTGTACAGTGGGACAGGGCCTCATGGCCCCCTGGAGATGGTAGCTGCAATGGCGTGTGTGGAGCACAGAGCTCAGCGTGGAGTGGACGTTGACTGTCCCCATCGCTGCCCGGCTGTCCTTAATGCCGGCTGGTGGCAGCCTGGGGCGGCTGGCTCTCCCTCTGTGCTGGCCCAGCCCCCGCGGGTCCGGCCCCTCCTGGCCACGTGGGGGCAACCACTGCACATGCCCCCTCTTCCGGCTCTCTGCCCCCGACCTTCTCCAGGGGTCCCGCGGTGTCTTCTCTCCTTGGTCCGCATTCACACCGCTGATTAGACCACAGCTTTCTGCTGCATTCAGTCCATCTTTTCCTGATTTTCCAATCTTGCTCTCTTCTTTTTGGCCTGGAAGATGTTGCCCTAAGTGTTCTACTGTCTCAACAGTGTGATGAGCTCTCCTACTGCATGTTTGTTGGATGAGTCTCACTTGTGGGGTTTGGAGGCTCCTTTTGAGTGTTTTGTAGATTGCATAATAGTTTATTATGTTGATTAGGACAGCATTATTTTTTAAAACAAAATTCACATTTATTTAGGTTGAAATAAACTGTGCAAAATTGATTTTCTTCACCAAAAATAAGAGCAGTATTTGCTGTATTGTTCCTAGATAAACCACAGACACTT
>SJYW01051306.1:411393-428682 GCA_006410735.1 Raphicerus campestris | reverse complement strand
AAATTATTGAGATCCTCATCACTGACTAATAACCACAGACTGCTAGCAGGTGGTAGAAAATGTTTTCCAGTGTCTATTATTAGATGGTGCTTCCTCTGCTAATTATAAAAATATCAGTGGTTTATTGTTTTTATCCACTCAATTAAGGCTGACTAAGGGAAAGCATAGTAGACTATTTCTTACTGGCCATGGGAAAATTAGTTTAATTTTATATCAGTTAGCAAACAACAGTATTTCATGCTGATTCTAAGTAGTTTCCTTTATTACAGAAATGTTGGTTAGACTCAGTTGTGTGTAATCTCATTATTTTAATTTAGAAAGTGATCACAAAATATTAGATAAATGGTAGAGCATTTTTTTCCTTTTTATCCATTATGTTTTTCTTTATAATTATGGGAAACATAATTTAAGGGTTTTTCCCTCCACTCTGTCAGATTTGGTTAATTTATGATTATGATTTTCTTGGTTTTCATCTCAGACCATTCATTTCTCATGCCCTTTTTTTGTTCCCATACATGTTGGAGTAGCAAGTGTAATTCTCGCAACAGATCTAAGCAAACTTTTTGTATCTTTGAAAAAAAAAAAACAGGCCTGGGAAAATTCAGTTGATTTCTTACATAGAGTATAGGGTTTCAAAAGTACTGTTTGTTATAATTTAAAAATAGGTGTGTGTATATATCTGTATATATATATAAAGAGAGACTTTATTAGGGTTTGGGTGGTGGCCTGGGAGTCCGTGGGTGTAATTTGGGTGTAGTCCTCATAGCCCAGGGTCTTGGTTTCACTTTGTGGGTGTACAACATGAACCTTGTTAATGCTCCCTGCCCAGGGAGACTAACTTGTTCTGGGTGAGTGAGCTCTCAGGACACTGACATGTAAGCCAGAATGTCGGTTTATTAATATACGGTGAAAAGAATGCAGCTGTCAGTTGGACTGGACTTCCGTAATGGATTTTCCCCATCAGAAAAGCTCCAGGAGAGCCATGCTGTGTGTGAAAATGGAAAGTGCATAGATATGTTGAAGAGCAAAAGTTTTAATTTTGATTAAGTCTTGTTTATCGTTTTCTCTTGTGGTTCATCTTTTGATGTCATATTTAAGAAGTCTTTGCCTAGCTTAAGATCATAAAGATTCTCACCCATATTTTCCTCTGGAAGTTTTGTAATTTTGTCTGTGAAATTTAGGACTGTGGTCTATTTTGAATAAATTAAAAAAATAATTTTGTTCAGATATAGTTGATTGACAATGTTGTAGTTAATTTCTGCTATACACCTAAGTGACTCAGTTATACATATGTATATTCTCTTCATTTTGATTCAATTTTTGTATATGGTACTGGGTACATATGTTAGTTCTAGCACCATTTGTTGAAAAGGTCTTTTCCCCACTGAGTGACCTTGGGCATCTTTGTTAAGGATATATTGATGACAGGTGGTTGGGTCTTTCTGGTCTATTCTTTTCCATTGATTTGTGTGTTTTAAGCCACATCATTTTGATGATTCTAGGTTTAAGTATTGAAATTAGGGAGCACATGTCCTACAGTTTTGTTCTTTTACAAAATTGTTTTGGGTTTTCTATCTCTTTCTACTAAGTAGCCTCAGTCATGTCTGACTCTGTGCGACCCCAGAGATGGCAGCCCACCAGGCTCTTCTGTCCCTGGGATTCTCCAGGCAAGAACACGGGAGTGGGTTGCCATTTCCTTCTCCAATTCCTTTCTATTTCTGTATAATTTTTTATACCAGCTTATTCATTTTTGTAAGAAATTTGCCGTGACTTTAATTGTGGTTATATTTAGTCTCTGGGTCACTTGTGGCAAATTCAGCCTTAGCAGTGTGAGTCCCTGAATCAGAGAATACAGTATTTGCTTAGGTCTCCTCTCGTTTCTCTCACCGATCTTTCCAGGGTAGTGTCTTCATGGGTAGTAGACAGAGCTTGTGAGGTCTGACCCGGGTTCAGACTATGCCTCTGTAGTGACCATGTGATGACTTTGGGCACATCTGTACAGTGGGACAGGGCCTCATGGCCCCCTGGAGATGGTAGCTGCAATGGCGTGTGTGGAGCGCAGAGCTCAGCGTGGAGTGGACGTTGACTGTCCCCATCGCTGCCCGGCTGTCCTTAATGCCGGCTGGTGGCAGCCTGGGGCGGCTGGCTCTCCCTCTGTGCTGGCCCAGCCCCCGCGGGTCCGGCCCCTCCTGGCCACGTGGGGGCAACCACTGCACATGCCCCCTCTTCCGGCTCTCTGCCCCCGACCTTCTCCAGGGGTCCCGCGGTGTCTTCTCTCCTTGGTCCGCATTCACACCGCTGATTAGACCACAGCTTTCTGCTGCATTCAGTCCATCTTTTCCTGATTTTCCAATCTTGCTCTCTTCTTTTTGGCCTGGAAGATGTTGCCCTAAGTGTTCTACTGTCTCAACAGTGTGATGAGCTCTCCTACTGCATGTTTGTTGGATGAGTCTCACTTGTGGGGTTTGGAGGCTCCTTTTGAGTGTTTTGTAGATTGCATAATAGTTTATTATGTTGATTAGGACAGCATTATTTTTTAAAACAAAATTCACATTTATTTAGGTTGAAATAAACTGTGCAAAATTGATTTTCTTCACCAAAAATAAGAGCAGTATTTGCTGTATTGTTCCTAGATAAACCACAGACACTTNTGCGTTTCTAATGTTTTACTGCATGATCAGTTAGTCAGTTATAAGGTGGTAGTATTTACACATTTATTTATGCTACCACCCAGAGGGCTAGGTTGGGAAACAGCGTTGTTAATAGAGTCCTCAAGGGTTAGTGTACCTCTTTTCAGACAGCCCCCAACTCTGTAGAAGATGCCAGAACCCTCTAGAAGTTAGCTTTGCCCGAGGAGGGGCAGTGCAGAGCTATGCCGTGGGGCTGCCCTGTTCCTCGCATGCTTGTAATGGGGAGACCACCTTGGAATTTGGGGTGGGGTGACGTCCTGGAGCTGGGAGGGAGGGCAGACAGCAGCAAGTCCTGGGGCAAAATGCGGATTAGTATCTCCCAGGAGAGGGTTTTGGGAGGAGTGACCAAGTGGGTGGAGGTGGTCCTCACACCATCCCCCATCCCAGCTGTTGCCATGGTGCCCAGCTGCGGAGTGACTGACAGCCTCCGAGTCAGTGGGTGATGGTGGTGTAGCCCTGGGGGACCTACTTCATACAGTCCAGCATGTGCCATCGTGGTGGGCCTCGTGTAACACATTTGCCGTCCAACCATTATTCACAAATTATTGAGATCCTCATCACTGACTAATAACCACAGACTGCTAGCAGGTGGTAGAAAATGTTTTCCAGTGTCTATTATTAGATGGTGCTTCCTCTGCTAATTATAAAAATATCAGTGGTTTATTGTTTTTATCCACTCAATTAAGGCTGACTAAGGGAAAGCATAGTAGACTATTTCTTACTGGCCATGGGAAAATTAGTTTAATTTTATATCAGTTAGCAAACAACAGTATTTCATGCTGATTCTAAGTAGTTTCCTTTATTACAGAAATGTTGGTTAGACTCAGTTGTGTGTAATCTCATTATTTTAATTTAGAAAGTGATCACAAAATATTAGATAAATGGTAGAGCATTTTTTTCCTTTTTATCCATTATGTTTTTCTTTATAATTATGGGAAACATAATTTAAGGGTTTTTCCCTCCACTCTGTCAGATTTGGTTAATTTATGATTATGATTTTCTTGGTTTTCATCTCAGACCATTCATTTCTCATGCCCTTTTTTCGTTCCCATACATGTTGGAGTAGCAAGTGTAATTCTCGCAACAGATCTAAGCAAACTTTTTGTATCTTTGAAAAAAAAAAAACAGGCCTGGGAAAATTCAGTTGATTTCTTACATAGAGTATAGGGTTTCAAAAGTACTGTTTGTTATAATTTAAAAATAGGTGTGTGTATATATCTGTATATATATATAAAGAGAGACTTTATTAGGGTTTGGGTGGTGGCCTGGGAGTCCGTGGGTGTAATTTGGGTGTAGTCCTCATAGCCCAGGGTCTCGGTTTCACTTTGTGGGTGTACAACATGAACCTTGTTAATGCTTCCTGCCCAGGGAGACTAACTTGTTCTGGGTGAGTGAGCTCTCAGGACACTGACATGTAAGCCAGAATGTCGGTTTATTAATATACGGTGAAAAGAATGCAGCTGTCAGTTGGACTGGACTTCCGTAATGGATTTTCCCCATCAGAAAAGCTCCAGGAGAGCCATGCTGTGTGTGAAAATGGAAAGTGCATAGATATGTTGAAGAGCAAAAGTTTTAATTTTGATTAAGTCTTGTTTATCGTTTTCTCTTGTGGTTCATCTTTTGATGTCATATTTAAGAAGTCTTTGCCTAGCTTAAGATCATAAAGATTCTCACCCATATTTTCCTCTGGAAGTTTTGTAATTTTGTCTGTGAAATTTAGGACTGTGGTCTATTTTGAATAAATTAAAAAAATAATTTTGTTCAGATATAGTTGATTGACAATGTTGTAGTTAATTTCTGCTATACACCTAAGTGACTCAGTTATACATATGTATATTCTCTTCATTTTGATTCAATTTTTGTATATGATACTGGGTACATATGTTAGTTCTAGCACCATTTGTTGAAAAGGTCTTTTCCCCACTGAGTGACCTTGGGCATCTTTGTTAAGGATATATTGATGACAGGTGGTTGGGTCTTTCTGGTCTATTCTTTTCCATTGATTTGTGTGTTTTAAGCCACATCATTTTGATGATTCTAGGTTTAAGTATTGAAATTAGGGAGCACATGTCCTACAGTTTTGTTCTTTTACAAAATTGTTTTGGGTTTTCTATCTCTTTCTACTAAGTAGCCTCAGTCATGTCTGACTCTGTGCGACCCCAGAGATGGCAGCCCACCAGGCTCTTCTGTCCCTGGGATTCTCCAGGCAAGAACACGGGAGTGGGTTGCCATTTCCTTCTCCAATTCCTTTCTATTTCTGTATAATTTTTTATACCAGCTTATTCATTTTTGTAAGAAATTTGCCGTGACTTTAATTGTGGTTATATTTAGTCTCTGGGTCACTTGTGGCAAATTCAGCCTTAGCAGTGTGAGTCCCTGAATCAGAGAATACAGTATTTGCTTAGGTCTCCTCTCGTTTCTCTCACCGATCTTTCCAGGGTAGTGTCTTCATGGGTAGTAGACAGAGCTTGTGAGGTCTGACCCGGGTTCAGACTATGCCTCTGTAGTGACCATGTGATGACTTTGGGCACATCTGTACAGTGGGACAGGGCCTCATGGCCCCCTGGAGATGGTAGCTGCAATGGCGTGTGTGGAGCGCAGAGCTCAGCGTGGAGTGGACGTTGACTGTCCCCATCGCTGCCCGGCTGTCCTTAATGCCGGCTGGTGGCAGCCTGGGGCGGCTGGCTCTCCCTCTGTGCTGGCCCAGCCCCCGCGGGTCCGGCCCCTCCTGGCCACGTGGGGGCAACCACTGCACATGCCCCCTCTTCCGGCTCTCTGCCCCCGACCTTCTCCAGGGGTCCCGCGGTGTCTTCTCTCCTTGGTCCGCATTCACACCGCTGATTAGACCACAGCTTTCTGCTGCATTCAGTCCATCTTTTCCTGATTTTCCAATCTTGCTCTCTTCTTTTTGGCCTGGAAGATGTTGCCCTAAGTGTTCTACTGTCTCAACAGTGTGATGAGCTCTCCTACTGCATGTTTGTTGGATGAGTCTCACTTGTGGGGTTTGGAGGCTCCTTTTGAGTGTTTTGTAGATTGCATAATAGTTTATTATGTTGATTAGGACAGCATTATTTTTTAAAACAAAATTCACATTTATTTAGGTTGAAATAAACCGTGCAAAATTGATTTTCTTCACCAAAAATAAGAGCAGTATTTGCTGTATTGTTCCTAGATAAACCACAGACACTTTTGTAGGTTTTCTATGTTTTACTTATAAATCAAGATGAGACAGTAGATATAGCCATGGAAAAACACAGAGAAAACAGAGAAATCCATTGCCAGTATCCATGGCCTCTGATCCTTTTTTGACCATGAGACTAAAGTGTCCAACGTATGCCCGTCCAAAATCTTGTGAAGATGTAGGCTCAGTAAAGGGATGTCACCAGCAATAGCCAGGTGTGAGACAGCAGCGGCTGGCTCGTCCATTTAGACTTCATCTAATAAAGACAAAAATTACACTGAAATCCTTGGTTGGCGAGCTCACACGTCTCTTACATTCTGATAATTTTCTCAACTATCCCTTACAGATTTTTAAAGCATACTTAAAACTGCCACTCCAAGGTCAGTCATGAATTCCATTGTAATGTTTTGTAAAATAAGTTCCTTCCTCCCATACCTACTCAAAATTTATTTCTTCAAAGAACCGATAGCTCAGTACCTGACACTTGGATTCACAGTGACAGCCATTATATCTGAAATGACCTAACTAAAGCAGTTCCACAGTGCCATTGGCAGAGATCACACAGAAGTGTAACGTGGAGACTTTCACTGCTATCTTCTGGAAGAACAGTTACTCTTTGAAGCATGGGATTTCAAACAGGCCGTTTACGCGGGCAAATTGTTAGGACTTCCCTGGTGGTCCAGTGGTTGGGAACGCACAGTGTAGTGCTGGGCGGGGGGTTTGATCCCTGGTCAGGGCTTTAAGACCCCACGTGCTTCAGAAATTGAGCCTGTACACCACAAACTCCAGAGTCCAAGTGTCCCGGTGAGAAATCCAGACGGCAGAGCAGAGACCCTGTGTGCACGGGTAAGAGCTGGTGTAGCCAAGTAAGTAAATAAATATTAAAAAAAAAACAACAACAGGCAGATTATCAGTGACTAATGTACTCAGTGGGGGGCCTACAGGTCAAGATACTCAGTGATGAAACAGCCTACATACACCTTACAGCTTTTCTATATTTTTCAAATTTCATACAGAGTTTTTTCAAATATCAAATACAAGAGAAAACCTGTGTTAAAAGTTTCTTTGTTAAGTATTTTCAGTGGCTTCTCAGTTATGTGTAGGAACCTCTCTCTGACTTACTTGTGTAGAGCAAGCAGATATATAGATCTACTGTTAAATTCAAATCATATTTTATGTCAGAATGTATGTTAAGCAAAGCCGTGTTACTGGACATTTGGTCTGTCAGAGTGTTCCTCGGGGGTGCCTTCAGATGCTTTCACCCACTTTCACAGCATTCATTCTCAACCTTCATCATAAAAATACATCAGATCTTTAGCAATGCATTAACTTCAGGAAAAAAACGATGTTTGGCAGATGAAGGGCTTTGTAGTGGATGAAAGTTCTTTATCTTTCCCTCTGTGTTTCCACTTGGTTCTCCAACAATGCAGCTGAGCAGAGAGCATGTCAAGATTAGGTAAATCCCTCCTGTACATGTCAGCATGGTGCTCTTCCGGTGTATTGCATTTGAGCTGTCTCATGATACAGGGTGGACTTCCCTGGTAGCTGGTAAAGAATCCTACAATGAGGAGACCCCGGTTCGATCCCTGGGTCTGGAAGGTCCCCTGGAGAAGGGATAGGCTGCCCACCCCATTATTCTTCCCTGGAGAATCCCTGTGGACAGAGGAGCCCGGTGGGATCGCCTGGAGTCATACACAGCCTAGCGACTGAGCACAGCACGTGATTCAGGGCACCAGAGATGAGCACTGCAGAACACGGGGAAGCTGTTCGGAGAATATATCTTTCAGTTCCTGATTAATGTGTGCCACTGTTGGAAGACTTAGAGCTTCTTTATAGTAACTCTCAGAGCTTAGCTGAGATTTCAGATCACTGTGCTGAGCTCTCCTGCTCCATTTCTATGGGAGTTTAATCTGAATGTCAATATATATATATATTAAAAAAATTTTTTTGGCTGCCCTGTGTCATGTGCAGGTTACTAGTTCCCCAAGCAGGATTGAACTCATGCTCCTGCATTGGAAGCATGAAGTCTTAACCCCTGGACCACCAGGGAAGTCCCAGCATATTTTAAGCATTTATACAGGATATGTATTTGAACATTTTCCCATTTATGAGAAAGTGGGGGACAGCAAGATGAGATGTTTGTGTTTTTCTTCTTCTTAGATGTTTTAAAGATGTGAGTGGTGCTGTAGAAAATGATCTGACGTGGTCTCAGTCCGCTTGTAGTTTTCATGTTCCTTCCGGTTGTCTGGAAGTAGGACAGCAGTTGCTTGGGAGGTAGACCTTGCCCTCCTGCCCACCCCTGAGGGCCTTTCACTGGTGGTATTCTCCCTCCCAGGGACCCCAGGGCAAGGGGAGGATTGGGGGCTCCTTTTTCACATCTGCTTGTGTGCACATACTCAGAAAGAGTGTTCTGTGTTTAGCATAAGATATTCTACTTTTTTCTGAATCATCAAATATTATTATATTTTGTTCAGTAACTATTTAATTGAACTATAGTTGATTTACAGTGTTACCTTAGTTTCAGGTGTACAGCAAGGTGATTCAATTATGCACACGTGTGTGTGTGTGTGTGTGTGTGTGTGTGTGTGTATNCAAAACTCTATTAGTCTTTGCCCTGCCCCATTCCGCATTCCAAGGCCAAATTTGCCCGTTACTCCAGGTATTTCTTGACTTCCTACTTTTGCATTCCAGTCCCCTATAATGAAAAGGACATCTTTTTGGGGTGTTAGTTCTAAAAGGTCTTGTAGGTCTTCATAAAACCGTTTAACTTCTTCAGCGTTACTGGTTGGGGCATAGACTTGGATTACCGTGATATTGAGTTGTTTGCCTTGGAGACGAAGAGACATCATTCTGTCATTTTTGAGATTGCATTCAAGTACTGCATTTCAGACTCTCTTGTTTACCGTGATGGCTACTCCGTTTCTTCTGGGGGATTCCTGCCCGCAGTAGTAGATATAATGGTCATCTGAGTTANCATCATTCTGTCATTTTTGAGATTGCATTCAAGTACTGCATTTCAGACTCTCTTGTTTACCGTGATGGCTACTCCGTTTCTTCTGGGGGATTCCTGCCCGCAGTAGTAGATATAATGGTCATCTGAGTTAAATTCACCCATTCCAGTCCATTTTAGTTCGCTGATTCCTAGAATGTCGACGTTCACCCTTGCCATCTCTTGTTTGACCACTTCCAATTTGCCTTGATTCATGGACCTGACATTCCATGTTCCTATGCAATATTTTTCTTTACAGCATCAGATCTTGCTTCTATCACCAGTCACATCCACAGGTGGGTATTGTTTTTGCTTTGGCTCCATCCCTTCATTCTTTCTGGAGTTATTTTTCCACTGTTCTCCAGTAGCATGTTGGGCCGTAATAGTTCCTCTTTTGATTTCCTATCATTTTGCCTTTTCATACTGTTCATGGGGTTCTCAAGGTTAGAATACTGAAGTGGCTTGCCATTCCCTTCTCCAGTGGACCACCTCCTGTCAGACCTCTCCACCATGACCCGCCTGTCTTGGATTGCCCCGCAGGCATGGCTTGGTTTCACTGAGTTAGACAAGGCTGTGTTCCTAGTGTGATTAGATTGACTAGTTTTCTGTGAGTATAATTTCAGTGTGTCTGCTCTCTGATGCCCTCTTGCAACACCTACCATCTTACTTGGGTTTCTCTTACCTTGGGCATCGGGTATCTCTTCACGGCTACTCCAGCAAAGCACAGCTGCTGCTCCTTACTTTGTTCGAGGGATATCTCCTTACCGCCATTCCTGACCTTCATGGTGGGATAACTCCTCTAGGCCCTCCTGCATCTGGGCAGCCACCGCTCGGCAGGCCCTGGCCTCGGCCTCGGGGTGGTTCCTCAGGGTCACTGACCCTGGCCTCAGGCGCGAAGTGGCTTCCCCCAGCCACCCCTGACCTCTGATACCTCCCGGCCGCTGCCCCTGACATCGGAAGTGGGGTATGTCCTCCCAGCCATCGCCCCTGACCTCGGACGCAAGGTGTCTCCACTTGGCCGCCACTGGCCCCGGATGCGGGGTAGCTCCTCCCGGCTGCCACCCCTGATCTCAGACATGGGGTGTCTCCTCCCTTCCGCCACTGGCCTCGGACGTGGGGTAGCTCCTCTTGGCCATTCCTGCGCTGTCGCAGCCTGGCACTCTAGGCCGCTGCCCCTAACCTCGGACGTGGGGTGGTTGCTCTCGCAGCTGCCTGCGCTTAGTGCCGTGTGTATATATATGTATATCTTTTTCAGATTCTTGATTTCATTATAGGCTTTTACAAGATGCTGAATATAGTTCCCTGTGCTATATGGTAGGTCCTTGTGGATTGTCTGTTTTATATATAGCAGTGTGTATCTGCTAATCTCATATTCCTAATTTCTCTCTCTCCCCTTTTCCCCTTTGGTAACTGTAAGTTTGTTTTCTGTGTCTGTGAGTCTGTTTCTGTTATTATAAAGAAGTTCATTTGTATCGTATTTTTTGATTCCAATATAGGTGATATCATATGATACTTGTCTTTCACTGTCTGATTTTTCAGTATTTATTTTAGAACAAAATATGCTGCTCCCTAACCATATAATCCTGGAGAAGCTTGTATTCCATCTGTGTCTGCTTTCTTGGCTTATATTTTGAAGATTACATTGAGTGAAACTCTCAGAACAGCCCTGGAACATGGCAGGTTCTCAGTAAATGTTGGCAGCCTATTTTATTCCAGTTCTGTGAAGAAGGACATTCTATATTTGCTCCATTCAGTGAAAATCATTTAGCCAGATGAAGCGTTTAACTAGTTGTTTCATTCTTTAATCATCCTGCTTACATAGAAAGTGCTGAGTTATTTTTCTTTTTAAATGTGAATGCTCTTGTTTGTACTTACAAGTTGGTATCACTCCTGCAGTAGCTTAGAGACAGTCTTTTGACTCCATGGTTTTATTATTTTCCAATACTCAGTCATGTCAGGTTCAGTTTTATTCATTAAAATATCACGGGAATTTTATTGGATTGGCCAAAATGTTTGTTTGGGTTTCCGTAAGCCATAATGGAAAAATCCAAACAAACATTTTGGCCAACCCAATATATTCAAATATTGACTCTGATTTTCCAAAGATCTTGTGTTTTAACTTGTTTCTACATAAACTCACTGAGTTGGAAGGAAGGTATTTGATTTGCTCATGACTGCAAAGGAAATCGCAACTCCTGGCTTCTTTGTTTCTCTTGTCCCAGATGATTCTGTTTCCTTAGAAACTGCCTGATACACATGATTTATGCATTGTGGATCAAGTAAGCTTAAGCACTCAACTCAATTATTTGAAACTTGTTTTAAAGACTTTAGAAATGATCTGAAGTGATTTTAATGACTAGGTGCTCACTTATGAGTAAGTATACATTTATTTGAAGAATTAAAATTAAAATATGAAATGATAGATCTGGGAATGATCTTTGTTCCTCAAACCCCTCCAGATTTTGTACTCCAGGAGGAAGTTTGATGAAAAGTAATTCAGAGGGGTCAATATCATTTCTGGACTTCCCTGGTGGCTCAGTTGGTAAAGAATCTGCCTGCAGTGCAAGAGACTCAAGTTCGATCCCTGGGTCAGGAAAATCCTCTGCAGAAGGGAATGGCTACCCACTCCAGTAATCTTGCCTGAAGAATTCCATTGACAGAGGAGCCTAGTGGGCTCCATTCCATGGGGTCACAAAGAGTCGGACACGACTAAGTAACTAACACACACAATATCATTTCTCTATTTTTTGCCAGTTAGTTCAAAATCAGGTGAGCAGTTTCAGCTTGAAATGATAGATATGGCTAACTTAGTCTGAAGACCACCCAGACATGATGACAGAAGGTTCTTTCAGGATCGTGACACTTGAATGAAAGTTAAAACACTGCTGGGGAAAATATTCCACAAAGAAAAAGAAAAAAGGAAATATAGAGCATTAAGGCAGAAACCAAAATCCCATTTTCATATGCAAAAAGACATCAGCAAAAGTAGCAGATTCTACTTTTTATGAATCAGTCATGGGGGAAAAGTGTTCTTATTTGTAAAGGATTACCAGCTGTTACTATTATCAGATTTAGAAGCTTTAAGAAGATCCGTGGAGGATCAGAGTTTGGTTTAATACAGGCATGCCCATCTCCCCTGTGAACATCTATGTGATGGATTACTCCTTGTGGTCACTGGGGCCTCACCTCTTCTGTGATATGGTCCTAGAGAAGGGAGCTGTTGCAGTGGAATCCTGTGTCTCACCTTTGCAAACTTTAATTGCCGAAAAAGACTGATATATATTTAAAAAGTCCCAGGAAATTGGGGAGTTTTTAGAATAACCAGTGTAATATGTTTCTTCTTTTTAATTGTATATCACTGAGAAACTTCAGCAGTGCCAAAACGTTTGTCTCTGTGTACCTAGCGTCATAACTACCTTAAAGAAATCTTTTTTTTTAACATTAAAAAAAATCTTACATTAGTTACCCCCTTTTTCACAACTGGATTTCAAAGTCATTGGCCATAATCTATTCAAGCTTAGAGATTGTCTAAATCCTTGAGATTGCTGGATGACCGATGATCTGTCTGATTACCATCCTTCAGTCCTTAAGTTCAGAACTGATTGTAGTTAGAGCCCTTGCCCTCCCTTGCTACTTAGTTACTCAGTATGTACACACAGTACAGACTGTATCTCATAGCTTGGCTTCATGAATGCAACCTGTATTTTAATGACATGTTGACATTCATGCAGTGAGGAGAGTGACTACATTGTAATAATGTGAAAGACTTGAGTTTGGTCATGTGTTTGGAGAGCCAGTGAGTTTGGATCATGGCCTTTGACCTCTGTTCTTTGCATTCATGTGATGGGAAACTGCCTCCATTCCCAGCGCTGTGATTCCCACACTGGGGAGTTAGCACAGCAGTCATACCCGTGCAGACAGTTTCCCCGTGACCCTGGAAATCCCTGTGTGCTGCATCCTGCTGAGGTGAAGTGTCGGCTCGTCAGCCGTGCCCTACTCTGTGTGACCCCATGGATGGAAGCCCGCCAGGCTCCTCTGTCCATGGAATTCTGCAGGCAAGAACATTGGAGTGGGTTGCCATTCCCTTCATGGGATCGTCCTGACCCAGGGATCGGACCCAGGCCTCCTCCCTTTGCAGGCAGATTCTTGACCATGTGAGCCNCTGGCCTCGGCCTCGGGGTGGTTCCTCAGGGTCACTGACCCTGGCCTCAGGCGCGAAGTGGCTTCCCCCAGCCACCCCTGACCTCTGATACCTCCCGGCCGCTGCCCCTGACATCGGAAGTGGGGTATGTCCTCCCAGCCATCGCCCCTGACCTCGGACGCAAGGTGTCTCCACTTGGCCGCCACTGGCCCCGGATGCGGGGTAGCTCCTCCCGGCTGCCACCCCTGATCTCAGACATGGGGTGTCTCCTCCCTTCCGCCACTGGCCTCGGACGTGGGGTAGCTCCTCTTGGCCATTCCTGCGCTGTCGCAGCCTGGCACTCTAGGCCGCTGCCCCTAACCTCGGACGTGGGGTGGTTGCTCTCGCAGCTGCCTGCGCTTAGTGCCGTGTGTATATATATGTATATCTTTTTCAGATTCTTGATTTCATTATAGGCTTTTACAAGATGCTGAATATAGTTCCCTGTGCTATATGGTAGGTCCTTGTGGATTGTCTGTTTTATATATAGCAGTGTGTATCTGCTAATCTCATATTCCTAATTTCTCTCTCTCCCCTTTTCCCCTTTGGTAACTGTAAGTTTGTTTTCTGTGTCTGTGAGTCTGTTTCTGTTATTATAAAGAAGTTCATTTGTATCGTATTTTTTGATTCCAATATAGGTGATATCATATGATACTTGTCTTTCACTGTCTGATTTTTCAGTATTTATTTTAGAACAAAATATGCTGCTCCCTAACCATATAATCCTGGAGAAGCTTGTATTCCATCTGTGTCTGCTTTCTTGGCTTATATTTTGAAGATTACATTGAGTGAAACTCTCAGAACAGCCCTGGAACATGGCAGGTTCTCAGTAAATGTTGGCAGCCTATTTTATTCCAGTTCTGTGAAGAAGGACATTCTATATTTGCTCCATTCAGTGAAAATCATTTAGCCAGATGAAGCGTTTAACTAGTTGTTTCATTCTTTAATCATCCTGCTTACATAGAAAGTGCTGAGTTATTTTTCTTTTTAAATGTGAATGCTCTTGTTTGTACTTACAAGTTGGTATCACTCCTGCAGTAGCTTAGAGACAGTCTTTTGACTCCATGGTTTTATTATTTTCCAATACTCAGTCATGTCAGGTTCAGTTTTATTCATTAAAATATCACGGGAATTTTATTGGATTGGCCAAAATGTTTGTTTGGGTTTCCGTAAGCCATAATGGAAAAATCCAAACAAACATTTTGGCCAACCCAATATATTCAAATATTGACTCTGATTTTCCAAAGATCTTGTGTTTTAACTTGTTTCTACATAAACTCACTGAGTTGGAAGGAAGGTATTTGATTTGCTCATGACTGCAAAGGAAATCGCAACTCCTGGCTTCTTTGTTTCTCTTGTCCCAGATGATTCTGTTTCCTTAGAAACTGCCTGATACACATGATTTATGCATTGTGGATCAAGTAAGCTTAAGCACTCAACTCAATTATTTGAAACTTGTTTTAAAGACTTTAGAAATGATCTGAAGTGATTTTAATGACTAGGTGCTCACTTATGAGTAAGTATACATTTATTTGAAGAATTAAAATTAAAATATGAAATGATAGATCTGGGAATGATCTTTGTTCCTCAAACCCCTCCAGATTTTGTACTCCAGGAGGAAGTTTGATGAAAAGTAATTCAGAGGGGTCAATATCATTTCTGGACTTCCCTGGTGGCTCAGTTGGTAAAGAATCTGCCTGCAGTGCAAGAGACTCAAGTTCGATCCCTGGGTCAGGAAAATCCTCTGCAGAAGGGAATGGCTACCCACTCCAGTAATCTTGCCTGAAGAATTCCATTGACAGAGGAGCCTAGTGGGCTCCATTCCATGGGGTCACAAAGAGTCGGACACGACTAAGTAACTAACACACACAATATCATTTCTCTATTTTTTGCCAGTTAGTTCAAAATCAGGTGAGCAGTTTCAGCTTGAAATGATAGATATGGCTAACTTAGTCTGAAGACCACCCAGACATGATGACAGAAGGTTCTTTCAGGATCGTGACACTTGAATGAAAGTTAAAACACTGCTGGGGAAAATATTCCACAAAGAAAAAGAAAAAAGGAAATATAGAGCATTAAGGCAGAAACCAAAATCCCATTTTCATATGCAAAAAGACATCAGCAAAAGTAGCAGATTCTACTTTTTATGAATCAGTCATGGGGGAAAAGTGTTCTTATTTGTAAAGGATTACCAGCTGTTACTATTATCAGATTTAGAAGCTTTAAGAAGATCCGTGGAGGATCAGAGTTTGGTTTAATACAGGCATGCCCATCTCCCCTGTGAACATCTATGTGATGGATTACTCCTTGTGGTCACTGGGGCCTCACCTCTTCTGTGATATGGTCCTAGAGAAGGGAGCTGTTGCAGTGGAATCCTGTGTCTCACCTTTGCAAACTTTAATTGCCGAAAAAGACTGATATATATTTAAAAAGTCCCAGGAAATTGGGGAGTTTTTAGAATAACCAGTGTAATATGTTTCTTCTTTTTAATTGTATATCACTGAGAAACTTCAGCAGTGCCAAAACGTTTGTCTCTGTGTACCTAGCGTCATAACTACCTTAAAGAAATCTTTTTTTTTAACATTAAAAAAAATCTTACATTAGTTACCCCCTTTTTCACAACTGGATTTCAAAGTCATTGGCCATAATCTATTCAAGCTTAGAGATTGTCTAAATCCTTGAGATTGCTGGATGACCGATGATCTGTCTGATTACCATCCTTCAGTCCTTAAGTTCAGAACTGATTGTAGTTAGAGCCCTTGCCCTCCCTTGCTACTTAGTTACTCAGTATGTACACACAGTACAGACTGTATCTCATAGCTTGGCTTCATGAATGCAACCTGTATTTTAATGACATGTTGACATTCATGCAGTGAGGAGAGTGACTACATTGTAATAATGTGAAAGACTTGAGTTTGGTCATGTGTTTGGAGAGCCAGTGAGTTTGGATCATGGCCTTTGACCTCTGTTCTTTGCATTCATGTGATGGGAAACTGCCTCCATTCCCAGCGCTGTGATTCCCACACTGGGGAGTTAGCACAGCAGTCATACCCGTGCAGACAGTTTCCCCGTGACCCTGGAAATCCCTGTGTGCTGCATCCTGCTGAGGTGAAGTGTCGGCTCGTCAGCCGTGCCCTACTCTGTGTGACCCCATGGATGGAAGCCCGCCAGGCTCCTCTGTCCATGGAATTCTGCAGGCAAGAACATTGGAGTGGGTTGCCATTCCCTTCATGGGATCGTCCTGACCCAGGGATCGGACCCAGGCCTCCTCCCTTTGCAGGCAGATTCTTGACCATGTGAGCCACCAGGGAAGCCCATTGCATCCTGGGGAATGTCCTAAATCTTTAGCAGAGGGCAGTGACATCTTAGAATGTTCTAAAGGCCTCCACACTGTTAGTCAGCATTTGAGCTCTTGCTGTTAGGATGGGTGTCAACTTGCGGGGTCAGCTTGGTCTGCTTGTAAGAGTCACATTGAGGAATGGATTGGCATTTCCTTCTGGTTTTCTCCCTTTGAAAGGGAGTTCTGCCTCTGATCGTCAGGGAGACATTTGGTAGATGTTTGATAATTTTATGGTGAAATTCCATAGAAGCTGCTTATACTCAGATCATTTAATTCAAGGCGATCCTGTCCATTTTAATTTAAGATGACCCTGTAAATTCTCCCCTATTATATTTTACAGTGTCCTGCACACTTAAGAGACAGAAGGTGTCTTTAAGAATAGTGCTTCCCAAGTGGTGTAGTGGCAAAAAGTCCGCCTGCAATGCAGGAGATGCGGGTTCGCTCCTTGGGTCGGGAGGATCCCCATTTCGAGAAGGAAATGGCAACCCACTCCAGTATTCTTGCCTGGAGAATCCCATGGACAGAGGAGCCTGGTGGGCTGTAGTCCACGGGATCACAAAGAATCGGACACGACTGAGAGACAGAGCACTCACACGTCACTATTACAGTGAATAAGGAAGGGAAAATAAAAGACACTTCCCCTGGAAAAGAAAGGAAAGTATCAACTAAGATTGCAGCATGTATTTGAAAAGTGTTGCCAAAGGGAACAGACTGTTTTCCAGTAGCTAATGTCATTGCCCAGTGTTCTTGAGGGAGCAGGGGATCGGCTGTAGTGTTTAAAGAGGACCAGAGTTTATGATTTGGCTCTGGCTGTTTGCTTCTCTAGATTGTGTGGTTCATATCCACTTACAGGATTTTTGTGAGAAGGAAATGGGATGGTACAATGCAAACAGAACCCCCCCCCCCCCG
>SJYW01051306.1:374607-386598 GCA_006410735.1 Raphicerus campestris | reverse complement strand
TCATAACTTTTCTTCCAAGGAGTAAGCGTCTTTTAATTTCATGGCTGCAGTCACCATCTGCAGTGATTTTGGAGCCCCCCAAAATAAAGTCTGACATTGTTTCCACTGTTTCCCCCTCTATTTCCCATGAAATGATGGGACCGGATGCCATGATGTTAGTTTTCTGAAGGTTGAGCTTTAAGCTAGCTTTTTTGCTCTCCTCTTTCACTTTCATCAAGAGGCTTTTTAGCTCCTCTTCACTTTCTGCCATAAGGGTGGTGTCATCTGCATATCTGAGGTTATTGATATTTCTCCCAGCAATCTTGATTCCAGCTTGTGTTTCTTCCAGTCCAGCTTTTCCATGATGTACTCTTCATATAAGTTAAATAAGCAGGGTGACAATATATAGCCTTGACGTACTCCTGTTCCTATTTGGAACCAGTCTGTTGTTCCATGTCCAGTTCTAACTGCTGCTTCCTAGCCTGCATACAGATTTCTCAAGAGGCAGTTTAGGTGGTCTTGTATTCCCATCTCTTGAAGAATTTTCCACAGTTTATTGTGATCCACACAGTCAAAGGTTTTGGCATAGTCAATAAAGCAGAAATAGATGTTTTTCTGGAACTCTCTTGCTTTTTCCATGATCTAGCGGATGTTGACAATTTGATCTCTGGTTCCTCTGCCTTTTCTAAAACCAGCTTGAACATCAGGGAGTTCACGGTTCACATATTGCTGAAGCCTGGCTTGGAGAATTTTGAGCATTACTTTACTAGCATGTGAGATGAGTGCAGTTGTGCGTTAGTTTGAGCATTCTTTGGCATTGCCTTTCTTTGGAATTGGAATGAAAACTGACCTTTTCCAGTCCCGTGTCCACTGCTGAGTTTTCCAGATTTGCTGGCATATTGAGTGTGGTTAACGGTGTGTTTTCAGTTCATGAATAATTTCAAAAATAAGGTAGTAAAATGTATTTAATTTCCAACTTGCCAACCAGCAAGCTGTAGTCTCTTGCTGAACAAATCAAAGTCATTATACAGGGCAAATATATTTAGCTACTAATGACATCTTAGAGAGCGCCCAAAAGGAGGGAAAAGATATGTGTGTTTTTTTTTTCCCCCTAGATTTCTGAATGAGAAGAAAAGGTAAGCTGTCCAAAGTCTGTCAACTTGATATTTTAAGAAGAATAATGTTTTTTAAAGAAAATCTATGGTAGATGTTGTTAGTGACTGAGAATAAGCCAGTTTGTAAAATAGTGAATAAAATAGTGAACAGAACATAAACTTTCAACTTAGACTTAAGTTTGAAATTGGCTTGTTCAAACTTTGTGACACTGAGTAGTTGGCGAATGCAGTCTTGAGCCTCAGTTTCCCTTTTGTAAAAGGAGCATTATAACACCCACTATCTCCCAGAGTTCAGTCATGTCCGACTGTTTGTGACCTCATGGGCTGCAGCACGCCAGGCCTCCCTGTCCATCACCAACTCCCGGAGCTTGCTCAAACTTGTGTCCATGAAGTCGATGATGCCATCCAACTATCTCATCCTCTGTTGCCCCCTTCTCCCGTTGTCAATCTTTCCCGGCATCAGGGACTTTTCCAGTGAGTCAGTTCTTCACATCATGGAGCCAAAGTATTGGAGATTCAGCTTCAGCGTCAGTCCAATGAACATTCAAGACTAATTTCCTTTAGGATGGTTAGCGACTTCACTTTACTATGGTTATTATATACACATATTTAAAAATTTACTGTAGACTTACATGTATTTCATATTGTGCTGTTTCAGTGTTTCTAAAAGATAAAAGAGTAAAAGATACTCAGACTAAAAGTGATACAATCTTTCCACAGGACAATGTACATATTCATGTTAACTGAGGTTTCGCTTCCAAGAATTTGTTACAAGGGAGAAATTGTGCATAAAGGTTTAACAAGGGTATTAGCTTACAGCCCTGTTTATAATAAAAAGGAAAAGTTGGAAGCAATTCTGATTGCTCAGTTTTAGAGAATTGGTCAATTTATGGTGCATCCATCATTTTATTGAAATAGAGATCCAGCTCTCTGTTGGCTGTACAACTCTCTATTGGTTGTGGGGATAAAGCCTGATTGAAGAATACCTTAACTGTGTTAACACTTGAAAAAGTTTATGTTCTGTGTATAAACGACAGAACTCAGGTTCTTTTAACTCTACATATTGTGCTGTAGCCACTGTAACAGAGTTCTCTCTCTCTTTTTAAAGTCTTCGTTCTAGTTTAGAATTTTATCTTAATTGGTTTAGTTTTCTTTTTGGCTGCGTTGTGTCTGTTACTGCGCGTGGGCTTTCTCTAGCTGCGGCGCGGGGGCTGCTCCCCAGCTGTGGTGCGTGGCCTGCTCCCCAGCAGTGGTGCGTGGCCTCTGGACCTCAGGAGCTGTGGTGCANTAAAATAGTGAACAGAACATAAACTTTCAACTTAGACTTAAGTTTGAAATTGGCTTGTTCAAACTTTGTGACACTGAGTAGTTGGCGAATGCAGTCTTGAGCCTCAGTTTCCCTTTTGTAAAAGGAGCATTATAACACCCACTATCTCCCAGAGTTCAGTCATGTCCGACTGTTTGTGACCTCATGGGCTGCAGCACGCCAGGCCTCCCTGTCCATCACCAACTCCCGGAGCTTGCTCAAACTTGTGTCCATGAAGTCGATGATGCCATCCAACTATCTCATCCTCTGTTGCCCCCTTCTCCCGTTGTCAATCTTTCCCGGCATCAGGGACTTTTCCAGTGAGTCAGTTCTTCACATCATGGAGCCAAAGTATTGGAGATTCAGCTTCAGCGTCAGTCCAATGAACATTCAAGACTAATTTCCTTTAGGATGGTTAGCGACTTCACTTTACTATGGTTATTATATACACATATTTAAAAATTTACTGTAGACTTACATGTATTTCATATTGTGCTGTTTCAGTGTTTCTAAAAGATAAAAGAGTAAAAGATACTCAGACTAAAAGTGATACAATCTTTCCACAGGACAATGTACATATTCATGTTAACTGAGGTTTCGCTTCCAAGAATTTGTTACAAGGGAGAAATTGTGCATAAAGGTTTAACAAGGGTATTAGCTTACAGCCCTGTTTATAATAAAAAGGAAAAGTTGGAAGCAATTCTGATTGCTCAGTTTTAGAGAATTGGTCAATTTATGGTGCATCCATCATTTTATTGAAATAGAGATCCAGCTCTCTGTTGGCTGTACAACTCTCTATTGGTTGTGGGGATAAAGCCTGATTGAAGAATACCTTAACTGTGTTAACACTTGAAAAAGTTTATGTTCTGTGTATAAACGACAGAACTCAGGTTCTTTTAACTCTACATATTGTGCTGTAGCCACTGTAACAGAGTTCTCTCTCTCTTTTTAAAGTCTTCGTTCTAGTTTAGAATTTTATCTTAATTGGTTTAGTTTTCTTTTTGGCTGCGTTGTGTCTGTTACTGCGCGTGGGCTTTCTCTAGCTGTGGCGCGGGGGCTGCTCCCCAGCTGTGGTGCGTGGCCTGCTCCCCAGCTGTGGTGCGTGGCCTCTGGACCTCAGGAGCTGTGGTGCAGGAGCCTCGCTGCACCGTGGCCTCTGGTGTCTTCCCGGACAAGGGATTGAACCCCTGTGCCCTGTGTTGGCAGGTGGATTCTTAACCACTCGACCACCAGGGAAATCACAGAGAGGGGGTCTCTTGATCATGCAAATTATTCTGGCCCATTTTTCAAAAGTCGGATGCCAACTAATAGAAGCATAATTATATTCAACTCCATGTTTCATAAACTTTTGCTCCTCAAAATATTTGATGACGAAAAACTTAGTAGCACCTTATGACTGTCCTAATTAAATTTAAATGTTATAATAAACATCTAAAGATGTATATGTCATGAAAGTTGCCTTTCTTTTCTAATATTCATTACTCATCCATACAGAGAAAATCATAAACAGTTCCATGTTAGAACCTCTTTATAGCCATGCTTCTTTTTCCTTTTTATTATTTTTTTTAAATCTGGCATTTATTTGGTCTTTAATAACCTTCAGATAAGATGATCAAAATGCCCATGAGTAGTTAGTTAGTCTGCTTCTCTGTGAGCTCTGAGTTTCATTCTGAAGAGATGGGAGTCTAATTTTATCTTTTGTGGTGTATGTTACAGTGTTTCATATTTTTCCATGCTAACTTTGATGAGAATTGCAACCAGTCTTAAATAATGAAATACTTAAGCTCATAAAATACCTAAGCTATTTTGTATCAATTTGTGCA
Source organism: Raphicerus campestris (assembly GCA_006410735.1). Classification (NCBI taxonomy): domain Eukaryota; kingdom Metazoa; phylum Chordata; class Mammalia; order Artiodactyla; family Bovidae; genus Raphicerus; species Raphicerus campestris. The sequence continues at coordinate 382,375 of SJYW01051306.1, read as the reverse complement.
GTGTCTAGGAATGCAAAGCATTTAGTCTAGTTTGTTTTGGAGAAGACTGACCTTCTACCTCAAGTCTTGATTTAAGTGACCTTGGTTAAATGACTGTATCTCTCTGAGCATCAATTTACTCATCTGAAATCTAACTTTTGTGAACAGAGCATTTTTATACCGCGGGTGCCTTTATCTTAGGCACGTTCACTGTCGGAGCCCAGATGCCAGATCCGTCACACCATCTCTGCTCTGAGAGTTGGAGCACCCTCCGGCCTCACGTATAAATGGGAGGGGTCACTGTGTGCACTTCAGGGAGTTGTTGTGAGGTGGGTATGAGTTACTGCATCTAGACTTCTTGGAAGAATGCCTGGTACATGGTAACTCAATCACGCAAGAATGTTGTTTTTATCATAGTTCTGAGTCTGCGATGGTGCTTTACAATTTAAAAATTTCAGTGTTTCAGTGACTTAAGAACTTGCCAACTAGTTATTGTTGTTCAGTTGCTCAGTTGTGTCCAACTCTTTGCGACTTAATGGACTGTAGCACGCCAGGCTGCCCTGTCCTTCAGCATCTCTTGAAGTTTGCTCAAATATTGTGTCCATTGAGTTGGATGGATGGTTAAGTCTACCCAACCATCTCATCCTCTGTCGTCCCTTCTCGTCCTTCAATCTTTCCCAGCATCATTGTCTTTTCAAATGAGTCGGCTCTTAGTGTTAGGTGTTGAAAGTAGCGGAGCTTCAGCATCAGTCTTTCCAATGAACACCTAGGACTGATCTCCTTTAGGATTGGCTGGTTTGATCTCCTTGCTATCCAAGGGACTCTCAAGAGTCTTCTCCAACACCACAGTTCAAAAGTCTCAGTTCTTCAGCACTCAGCCTTTTTTATTGTCCAGCTCTCACATCCATAGATGACTACTAGAAAAACCATAGCTTTGACTATGCAGCCCTCTGCCAGCAAAGTAACATCTCTGCTTTTTAATGGATTTCCTAGGTTTGTCACAGCTTTTCTTCCAAGGAGGAAGTGTCTTTTAATTTCATGGCTGCAGTCTCATCTGCAGTGATTTTGGAGCCCAAGAAAATAAAGTCTGTCACTGTTTCCATTGTTTCCCCATCCATTTGCCATGAAGTGATGGGTGAGGTGAGGTGAAGTTGCTCAGTCGTGTCCAACTCTNGAGCCCAGATGCCAGATCCGTCACACCATCTCTGCTCTGAGAGTTGGAGCACCCTCCGGCCTCACGTATAAATGGGAGGGGTCACTGTGTGCACTTCAGGGAGTTGTTGTGAGGTGGGTATGAGTTACTGCATCTAGACTTCTTGGAAGAATGCCTGGTACATGGTAACTCAATCACGCAAGAATGTTGTTTTTATCATAGTTCTGAGTCTGCGATGGTGCTTTACAATTTAAAAATTTCAGTGTTTCAGTGACTTAAGAACTTGCCAACTAGTTATTGTTGTTCAGTTGCTCAGTTGTGTCCAACTCTTTGCGACTTAATGGACTGTAGCACGCCAGGCTGCCCTGTCCTTCAGCATCTCTTGAAGTTTGCTCAAATATTGTGTCCATTGAGTTGGATGGATGGTTAAGTCTACCCAACCATCTCATCCTCTGTCGTCCCTTCTCGTCCTTCAATCTTTCCCAGCATCATTGTCTTTTCAAATGAGTCGGCTCTTAGTGTTAGGTGTTGAAAGTAGCGGAGCTTCAGCATCAGTCTTTCCAATGAACACCTAGGACTGATCTCCTTTAGGATTGGCTGGTTTGATCTCCTTGCTATCCAAGGGACTCTCAAGAGTCTTCTCCAACACCACAGTTCAAAAGTCTCAGTTCTTCAGCACTCAGCCTTTTTTATTGTCCAGCTCTCACATCCATAGATGACTACTAGAAAAACCATAGCTTTGACTATGCAGCCCTCTGCCAGCAAAGTAACATCTCTGCTTTTTAATGGATTTCCTAGGTTTGTCACAGCTTTTCTTCCAAGGAGGAAGTGTCTTTTAATTTCATGGCTGCAGTCTCATCTGCAGTGATTTTGGAGCCCAAGAAAATAAAGTCTGTCACTGTTTCCATTGTTTTCCCATCCATTTGCCATGAAGTGATGGGTGAGGTGAGGTGAAGTTGCTCAGTCGTGTCCAACTCTTTGCGACCCTGTGGACTGTAACCTACTAGGCTTCTCTGTCCATGGGATTCTCCAGGCAAGAATGCTGGAGTGGATTGCCATTTCCTTCTCCAGGGGATCTTCCCGACCCAGGGATCGAACCTGGGTGTCCCACATTGGAGCTGCTAAGTCGCTTCAGTCGTGTCTGACTCTGTGTGACCCCATAGACGGCAGCCCACCAGGCTCCCCTGTCCCTGGGATTCTCCAGGCAAGAATACCGGAGTGGGTTGCCACGTCCTTCTCCAAAGCATGAAAGTGAAAAGTGAAAGGGAAGTCGCTCAGTCACGTCTGACTCCTAGTGACCCCATGGACTGCAGCCCACCAGGCCTCTCCGTCCATGGGATTTTCCAGGCAAGAGTACTGGAGTGGGTTGCCATTGCCTTCGGGCAGACGCTTTAACCTTTGAGCCACCAGGGAAGCCCCGAAGTGATGGGACAGGATGCCATATATATATGAAAGTGAAGATTGGTGAGTCGTTTCCAAGTCTTTGCAACCCCATGGACTAAATACAATCCGTGGAATTCTCCAGGCCAGAATAATGGAGTGGGTAGCCTTTCTCCAGGGGATCTTCCCAACCCAGGTATCGAACCCAGGTCTCCTACATTGCAGGCAGATTCTTGATCATCTGAGCTACTGGGGAAGCCCATACAAAAGCCAAAGACCTATTGTGTGCTGACTTCTGTGCTTATTGCCAGCCCTGAAGTTCCAGATTATCCTTCTCTTGGTATCACGCTCCAGGCATCCCAATCCTAGAACATTTTTAACTCCAGATGTACCTAAGAATAGCAAAGACTTCCCAGGTAGCCCTGGTGGTAAAGAAGCCAGCTGCCAGTGCAGGAGACAGAAGAAGTGTGGGTTCAATCCCTGGGTTGGGAAGATCCGCTAGAGTAGGAAATAGCAACCCACTCCAGTATCTTTGCCTGGAGAATCCCATGAACAGAGGAGCCTGATGGGCCAGAGTCCATGGAGTCGCAAAGAGTTGGACACGACTGAAGCAGCTTAGCTTGCATCAGTAGGCCATCAGATCTGTAATCCTTTTGTTTTGATTTAAAAAAAAATTGACGTATAGTTGATTTACAGCGTTGTATTAATTTCTTCTGTACAGCAACATGAGTCAGTTATATACATATATGTATATTTTGTTTTTCTGCAATCCTTTTGTTGTATTCCTGCCTTAGTTCTACACAGTAAGACCCTGGACAGTTTTGTTTTCCTTTTGTTCTGATTCATTGTGTTGTTTAGAGGAGGCAGAGAGAAAGGAAAGACCCCCGGTTCCATGGAATCAGCCACTTCTCACACTGACTCAGTCCTTGTGCTTTGACACCTGTGGCATAAATTGGCCAGTGTGAAATCCTGAGACAAGGAATGTGCGTATTTAAAGGGCTAGACTTTCACGTGCATTAAAAAATATTCTTCATGATACCTAACAGGATGCAGCAAAATGGTGATTTTTTTCCCCCGCTGCCTAGTGGGGAAGATGCTTCTTCCCATGCCTGATGTTTGCTTCTGGGGGTGGGGACGCCCTGTTCAGGGGGCAGAGGCCAAGGCCTCAGCCTGACTGGTGAGTTTCTGATGAGAAGCGGCCCCCTGGCTGCAAGTGCTCAGGGACCCCACCCCCACCCCAGGGGCACCTACTGCCTGTGGCTGGGGGGTCAGTCTGTTGAGCTGGGGATGGTCAGTGTCCCCAGCTTGGGCTCCTGTTTGCCTTCTCCCTCCTCCCCTCGTATCCGTCCATGTTGAGCTGGGAGTGGTCCGTGTCCCCAGCTTGGGCCCCTGTTTGCCTTCTCCCTCCTCCCCTCGTATCCGTCCAATTGCAGTATTGCTATTAGTGCTCATCTGTTTTATTCCACTTCTGAATTGGTTTAAAGTCTGGACACGGGTTTCCTAGTTGCTGGCTCTCCTGAAGACATGGGTGCCTTGCTTTCTTAGGCCTTACGTTTCTCAGTTGAATTCTCTGCCAATGACAGTTTGTGTAGAGAAACCACAGTTCATTCAGGTTAAGTAGTGGGGGCCATTGCCAAGGAAGAAAAAATCAGCAGTAAAGGTGCATGCTCATTTCTGCTTGAAGATGATCAGGGTTCCTTCTTAATTTATTTAAAAAAATATATTTATTATTTATTTGACTGTACCAGGTCTTAGTTGCAGCATGTGGGGTCTAGTTCCCTGACCAGGCATCGAACCTGGGCCCCCTGCACTGGGAGCACGGAGTCTTAGCCACTGGACCACCAGGGAAGGCCTTCATTCTCAATTTCTAATAACTTATTGTGTGAAGCAAAAGGACCCTGTGAGTGCACATTAGTATATGCATGGGTGTTCTGCTACCCTGCTGCTGCTGCTAAGTCGCTTCAGTTGTGTACGACTCTGTGCGACCCCATAGATGGCAGCCCACCAGGCCCTGGGATTCTCCAGGTAAGAACACTGGAGTGGGATGCCAATTCCTTCTCCAATGCATGAAAGTGAAAAGTGAAAGTGAAGTAGCTCAGTCGTGTCCTACTCTTGGTGACACCATGGACTGCAGCCCACCAGGCTCCTCTGTCCATGGGATTTTCTAGGCAGGAGTACTGGAGTGGGATGCCATTGCCTCTCCCTAACTGTTAACATTTCAGATGAAGCTGTTACAGTGTCTATAACCTGGAAACTTTCTTTCCTCCAGGTCTTGATTTGACTCTGACCTTTGAAGAGACAATTTGTTTTTGTAATGCCATTCAAAATAAAATGAATGCTATTCAAAATAAAATCTTTGGATGTGATAAAGGGGGTTTAGTGAGCAAGAAAGGTTTTCGAAAGATTTTCAAAATAAAATTGAGTAGCTTAGGGTACTTCCCTGGTCGTCCAGTGGTTAAGAATCTGCCTTCCAGTGCAGGGGATGTGGGAACTGGGATCCAGTATACTGAGGGCAACCAAGCCTGCACGCCCTAACAAAGACCCAGGGCAGACCCCCTCCCCCATAAAAAAAAAAAAGAACAACTTCAGTACTAACCCAAGACTTTAGTATAAAGTCTTAGTATAAAGCTTATGTTCAGAGCCCTCTTTTTCACTCAGAAAATTAAAAGCCATTAACTGCTGGGAGGTCCTTCAGGAGCTGTGTGTCTGTATACCTTTGATGTGCGCCCCCCGCCACCCCCCCTTGTTTGTTGAGAACTTTCTTTTGTTCTGATGTTACCAAATGTTCTAGGCTTATTTTGTGTCTTCCCTGCCCCACCCTTTGAATCATCCATTTCTCCCAGGAGCCTTGGCGCCTTTCTTTGAAGGCAGTTTGAGAAACTAAGATCTCAGCACTGGGCCTTTGAAATCTTCCATTTTAAGAGTGGTTCTGGTATTTGGAATCATATAAAATGTTAGACTGGCTTTTAGTTAATAGGTGTAATAGTTCCTGGCACCCATTATATGGATAATTGTGATGGTTACAGTTTTGTTTAGAGGTAAGAATGAGGCATTTGAGGTTAAATAACAAAGCAGTTTGTATCACCGATGGGATGCAGGGATATCCCAGCTGTGCGAAGTAGGCAGTGCCCAGAGGCCCCCTCCTGGCTGAGCAAGGCTGGGAGGCTTCCTTACTGGGGGTAACTTTTGCCTAGTCCAAGCCCAGCTCAGCTATCACCTTCTTGAAAATTGAAATATAGGTGATTTCCAGTGTTGTGTTACTTTCTGCTGTACAGCAGTGAGGCAGTTACACGAGTGTGTTTATGTATATGTATGCCCACATTCTTTGTATGCTCTTTCCAGCGTAGCTTCCTGTAGCGTCCTGAGCACAGCTCCCCGTGCCACACAGTAGGCCCTTGCCCTTTACCGTCCTGTATGCAGCAGCGTAGCTTCCTGAAGCGTCCTGAGCATAGCTCCCCGTGCCGCACAGTAGGCCCTTGCCCATCACCGTCCTGTATGCAGCAGCGTAGCTTCCTGAAGCGTCCTGAGCATAGCTCCCCGTGCCGCACAGTAGGCCCTTGCCCATCACCGTCCTGTATGCAGCAGCGTAGCTTCCTGAAGCGTCCTGAGCATAGCTCCCCGTGCCGCACAGTAGGCCCTTGCCCATCACCGTCCTGTATGCAGCAGCGTAGCTTCCTGAAGCGTCCTGAGCATAGCTCCCCGTGCCGCACAGTAGGCCCTTGCCCATCACCGTCCTGTATGCAGCAGCGTAGCTTCCTGAAGCGTCCTGAGCATAGCTCCCCGTGCCGCACAGTAGGCCCTTGCCCATCACCGTCCTGTATGCAGCAGCGTAGCTTCCTGAAGCGTCCTGAGCATAGCTCCCCGTGCCGCACAGTAGGCCCTTGCCCATCACCGTCCTGTATGCAGCAGCGTAGCTTCCTGAAGCGTCCTGAGCATAGCTCCCCGTGCCGCACAGTAGGCCCTTGCCCATCACCGTCCTGTATGCAGCAGCGTAGCTTCCTGAAGCGTCCTGAGCATAGCTCCCCGTGCCGCACAGTAGGCCCTTGCCCATCACCGTCCTGTATGCAGCAGCGTAGCTTCCTGAAGCGTCCTGAGCATAGCTCCCCGTGCCGCACAGTAGGCCCTTGCCCATCACCGTCCTGTATGCAGCAGCGTAGCTTCCTGAAGCGTCCTGAGCATAGCTCCCCGTGCCGCACAGTAGGCCCTTGCCCATCACCGTCCTGTATGCAGCAGCGTAGCTTCCTGAAGCGTCCTGAGCATAGCTCCCCGTGCCGCACAGTAGGCCCTTGCCCATCACCGTCCTGTATGCAGCAGCGTAGCTTCCTGAAGCGTCCTGAGCATAGCTCCCCGTGCCGCACAGTAGGCCCTTGCCCGTCACCGTCCTGTATGCAGTAGTTTGCATCTGCTAACGTGGACTCCGTCCTGCCCCCTGCCGACCACTAGGCGGTCCTCTGTGTCTTGGCGTGTGTTTCTGAGTCACAGATAGGTGGATCTAGGTCATGGTTTAGAGTCTCCATGTGGGTGATGTGAGGTATCTTTCTCTTTCTGACTTCACTCAGTGTGATCATCTTCAGTTGCATCCGCATTGCTGCAGATGGCATTGTTCCATTACTTTTTATGACCGAGTAATATTTTGCTGTCTGTACCACATCTTTATCCATCTCTTTGTCGATGAACATTCAGGTTGTCTCTGTGTCTTGATTACTGTAAGGCTGTTAATGGTGCTGCAGTGGACTTTGGGGTTTCATGTATCTTTTTGAATTAGTTTTGTCTGGATGTGTGCCCAGAAGTGGGATTGCCGGTTCATATGATAGCTCTATTTTCAGTTTTTTGAGGGGCCTCTGTGCTGTTCTCCATGGTGGCTGCACCAGTTTACATCCCCACCAACAGTGTCGGAGGATTGCCTCTTCTCACCCTCTCCAGCGTTTGTTGTTTGCAGATTTTTCAGTGATTGCCATTCTGCCCAGCGTGAGGTGCCTCATTGTAGTTGTGATTCAGCTGTAATCGCTTCTTTCTTTCCTTCCTGAAAGGGCTCCATTGTTGCTCCATCTGTGACCCTCAGCACTGATCCCACTGTTTGCATCTCCCGTCCCTAAGAATCTGTGAGCTTTTTGAGGTCAGGGATTGTGTTTCATCTTTGTATAATCTTTAGAACACAGTACAGTACATGAGGACTTCTGCGTATTTTGGTTATGAATGTGCCGAATTCAGAGTATCATACAAACAATATCTCAGAATCATTCCTGAACAATATTT
>SJYW01051306.1:344937-374544 GCA_006410735.1 Raphicerus campestris | reverse complement strand
CCCCCCCTTGTTTGTTGAGAACTTTCTTTTGTTCTGATGTTACCAAATGTTCTAGGCTTATTTTGTGTCTTCCCTGCCCCACCCTTTGAATCATCCATTTCTCCCAGGAGCCTTGGCGCCTTTCTTTGAAGGCAGTTTGAGAAACTAAGATCTCAGCACTGGGCCTTTGAAATCTTCCATTTTAAGAGTGGTTCTGGTATTTGGAATCATATAAAATGTTAGACTGGCTTTTAGTTAATAGGTGTAATAGTTCCTGGCACCCATTATATGGATAATTGTGATGGTTACAGTTTTGTTTAGAGGTAAGAATGAGGCATTTGAGGTTAAATAACAAAGCAGTTTGTATCACCGATGGGATGCAGGGATATCCCAGCTGTGCGAAGTAGGCAGTGCCCAGAGGCCCCCTCCTGGCTGAGCAAGGCTGGGAGGCTTCCTTACTGGGGGTAACTTTTGCCTAGTCCAAGCCCAGCTCAGCTATCACCTTCTTGAAAATTGAAATATAGGTGATTTCCAGTGTTGTGTTACTTTCTGCTGTACAGCAGTGAGGCAGTTACACGAGTGTGTTTATGTATATGTATGCCCACATTCTTTGTATGCTCTTTCCAGCGTAGCTTCCTGTAGCGTCCTGAGCACAGCTCCCCGTGCCACACAGTAGGCCCTTGCCCTTTACCGTCCTGTATGCAGCAGCGTAGCTTCCTGAAGCGTCCTGAGCATAGCTCCCCGTGCCGCACAGTAGGCCCTTGCCCGTCACCATCCTGTATGCAGTAGTTTGCATCTGCTAACGTGGACTCCGTCCTGCCCCCTGCCGACCACTAGGCGGTCCTCTGTGTCTTGGCGTGTGTTTCTGAGTCACAGATAGGTGGATCTAGGTCATGGTTTAGAGTCTCTATGTGGGTGATGTGAGGTATCTTTCTCTTTCTGACTTTACTCAGTGTGATCATCTTCAGTTGCATCCGCATTGCTGCAGATGGCATTGTTCCATTACTTTTTATGACCGAGTAATATTTCGCTGTCTGTACCACATCTTTATCCATCTCTTTGTCGATGAACATTCAGGTTGTCTCTGTGTCTTGATTACTGTAAGGCTGTTAATGGTGCTGCAGTGGACTTTGGGGTTTCATGTATCTTTTTGAATTAGTTTTGTCTGGATGTGTGCCCAGGAGTGGGATTGCCGGTTCATATGATAGCTCTATTTTCAGTTTTTTGAGGGGCCTCTGTGCTGTTCTCCATGGTGGCTGCACCAGTTTACATCCCCACCAACAGTGTCGGAGGATTGCCTCTTCTCACCCTCTCCAGCGTTTGTTGTTTGCAGATTTTTCAGTGATTGCCATTCTGCCCAGCGTGAGGTGCCTCATTGTAGTTGTGATTCAGCTGTAATCGCTTCTTTCTTTCCTTCCTGAAAGAGCTCCATTGTTGCTCCATCTGTGACCCTCAGCACTGATTCCACTGTTTGCATCTCCCGTCCCTAAGAATCTGTGAGCTTTTTGAGGTCAGGGATTGTGTTTCGTCTTTGTATAATCTTTAGAACACAGTACAGTACATGAGGACTTCTGCATGTTTTGGTTATGAATGCGCCGAATTCAGAGTATCATACAAACAATATCTCAGAATCATTCCTGAACAATATTTTTTGTTGTCATTCAGTTGTTTGCTCAACTGTATCTGACTCTGCGACCCCGTGGACTGCAGCATGCCTGGTTTCCCAGTTCTTCACCATCTCCCTGAGTTTGCTCAAACCTGTGTCCACTGAGTCAGTAATGCCATCCAACCATCTCATCCTCTGTTGCCCTCTTCTCCTCCCGCCCTCAATCTTTCCCAACATCAGCATCTTTTCCGATGAGTTGGCTCTCTTAACAGGTGGCCAGGGTATTGGAGCTTTAGCATCAGTTGTTCCAGTGAATATGCAGGGTTGATTTCCTTTAGGATTAACTGGTTTGATCTTGCTGTCCAAGAGACTCTCAAGAGTCTTCTGTAGCACCACAGTTCAAAAGTATCAGTTCTTTGATACTCAGCCTTTTTTATAGTCCAAGTGTTACATCAGTACATGACTACTGGAAAAACCATGGCTTTGCCTATATGGACCTTTGTAGGCAAAGTGATGTGTCTGCTTTTTAATAGCCTAAATTTGTCATAGCTTTTCTTCCAAGGAGCAAGTGTCTTTTAATTTCATGACCGCAGTCACTGTCTGCAATGATTTTGGTGCTCAAGAAAAGAATATACAGGTTTTGGAGCCCAAGGGAAAAAACCTGAACAAGGTACAGGTTTCACTCAGGTTTGAAAAGCTGGGTGAATATGCCAAGTTCAAACGCAAGTTCAAGATGGCGGTGAGAGTCACTGACCTGATCTGAGGTTGATGATTGCATTAATATCCTCACAGTTCTCTGCTACAGGACTTCAGAAGATGGCTGGGAGTCAGGAGGCTTTGCTGGAGGAAGTGACATTTTGTTTGGTTTTACTTTTATAGTTTCTAAACATTTTATTGGAGTACAGTTTATGCATAGTGTTGTATTTCAGGTATCCAGCAGAATGAATCAGTCACGTATATAATATATTCATTTTTAAAAAAAGATTCTTCTCTTGTAGGCTATCACAGAATACTGAGTAGCGTTCCCTGGCCTGTAGAGTAGGCCGTTGTTGAGTGTGTATGTGTCTTCGATATAACAGTGTGGACCCTTTCTAAGCTTCTGATTTATCTCCTCCTCACTTTTCCTTTGGTAACCATGTTTGCTTTCTATAAGTCCATTTCTGTTTTGTAAAAGAGTTCATTTGTATAATTTTTAAAAAGTAGATGCTATATATGAGTGATAAGTGTATGATATTTGTCTTTCTTTGACTGATTTCACCGAGTCTGGTTTGGTTTTAAACATGGACGGGGTGTGGATGGGCCGTGGACCAGAACGTTGGGAGTGGGAGGTACAGGGTTCTTCCAGGGAGAGTTGGGAGGTCCGTCTGCTGACATAGGACATTCGGAAGGAGACCAGAGTGCTGAGGGGTAAGCAAGGGTCCTGGAAACAGGTTTGTCAAAGCTGGCGGAGTGACTGTCTCAGTTAGGCAGCTGGTAGGTTGGAGATTGTGAGCAGGGGAATGTGGATGAGAGAAAAATTTGAGAAAGAGTCATCCAGGGTAGAGACTGGGAACTGGTAGCTCACAGGCTGAATAAGGGAGCGTATCTCATGAACTGCTGTAAAATTTTAAACCAATATTTAGAAGTTGGGAAATTTTATTTAAAAATTCAGAGTTTACACTCGTCTTGAATAGGCCACCCAGTAATTCTGGGCCCACGTGGTCCATGGTGACAGTAGTGTGATTCACTTTCATATATATCTAGTATATATCTATTATATATATGGCTTCCTTGGAGGTTCAGCAGTAAAGAATCTGCCTGTAATACAGGAGACTTGGGTTTGATCCCTGGCAACCCACTCCAGTGTTCTTGCCTGGGAAACCCTATGGACAAAAGAGCCTGGTGGGTCACAAAAGTCGGACACAACTTAGTGACTAATATATATATCTGTAGCATAAATATGTAGATATACATATTCTTTTCCAGAATTTGCATATCCGTATCTATATTCTTTTCCAGAGTTTTTTCCATTATAGATTACTAGAAGATACTGAACATATTTCCATGTGCTGTATGGTCCTTGTTGGGTTATCTGTTTTATATATAGTCATGTGTATATTTTCATCCTGAACTCCTAGTTTATTCCTTCCCTGACCTTTTCCTTTTGGTAACCATAAGTTTCTTTTCTGTGTCTGTGGGTTTGTTTCTTTTTTGTAGAGAAGTTCATTTGTATCGTTTTTTAAGATTCCATGTATAAGCGATATCAAATGGTGTCTGTCTTTCCCCATCTGACTTCCTTAGTGGGGTCATCACTAGATCCATCCGTGCCGCTGCAGTGTTCTGTAAAACAGATCACTCAACACCCTAAAAGTTTTGAACGGTCACTCTCCACTGTCTCACTGGGAGTCTGGGGGTAGCTCGGCTGGGAGTCTGTGGTCCAGGCTCTGCGGGCGCCCTGGGTCCCTGCCCCCAGGCCTCAGTGCTTACCTGTCCCTGGAGGCCTCAGTGCTCGCCTGTCCCTGGAAGCCTCCATGCTTGCCTGTTCCCAGGAGCCTCCATGCTCGCCTGTCCAGAAGCTGCAGGTGCTCTTCTGTCCCTGGAGGCCTCCGTGCTCACCTCACCTGTCCCCAGAGGCGTCAGTGGTCACCTGTCCCTGGGAGCCTCCGTGCTCACCTGTCCAGAAGCTGCAGCTGCTCACCTGTCCCTGGGAGCCTCTGTGCTCACCTGTCTGGAAGCTGCAGCTGCTCACCTGTCCCTAGAAGTCTCCGTGGTCACCTGTCTCTGGGAGCCTCTGTGCTCGCCTGTCCTTGGGAGCCTCTGTGCTCGCCTGTCCCTGGGAGCCTCTGTGCTCGCCTGTCTGGAAGCTGCAGGTGCTCGCCACAGCACCACTGGAGACTGAGGCGGGGGGTGGTGTGGGGGAGTAGAGAGTGGACCCCGCAGGAGGTCCCTGTCGTCTATGCTCTGACCCCAGAGAGATGTGTCGTTTCTGGTTTGTGTAGGTGATCCCATGACGGAAGAGACTGCATGGGTGTGAACCCCGAAAACGGGGACTCCGGGGGTGACCCCGAGGGGTACTGTACGGGGGCGGCCACCACAGCGTCCGAGAGGCCACACGCCTTGGCTGTGCCTTCTGGCGCTCTGGCCCCTGTCTGTGTTGCCAGTGTAGCCCCTCTGGGACAGAATTATTCGTGATTCTGATTGTTCTGTGCCACTGACTCATTGTTCACTTGTGATATCCTCATGGAATGAAAATTGAAAGTTTTGGAGTTTTAAAGAGCATGTTGTTCATCCTCTTAATCTTACAGTCTTGTAGACTTGAGAGGCTGCCCGGCAGTGCCTTGATGAGCGTCAGGAAGCTGGAGAGTGAGTAGTGGACAAGGCAGGGCTGCGGAGGCTCGGTTCCGCCACGCCTCCCTGCCTGCGGGCCCCAGCACATGGAGTGCCATCGTGTAAAAACGGCGTCGCAAGCAGCTTCTCGTGATTCAGCTGTTAAATTAATTAAGTCTTCTGTGAATTTTATTTTTCCTGCTGTAAAAGAATTCAGATGTTACACTGAAAATTTACCCAGTGTCTCTTAATATATATACATCTGACATTTGGTTTTACCAAAGGATTAAGTGCTTATAGAACAGAAGTTGGCTAAACGTCTAAAATTATGCTATTTAAATGCTGAGATTTGGATGGCTCAGCTCTCTTCACCTGGCCCAATGCTTGTGTTTAAAATAGCCTGACCCATGGTATGAGGTGCAGCTTTTCCCGGCTTCTTTGTGATTTCCCTTTCAGAGTGCGTTTTATTGGTCCTGTTGGTATTCCTTTCTCGCTGGACTATTTCTCGCTTTATGTGTAAGTCATTGCTCCATGCGCTTGCTGGCCAGAGCAGGAGCCTCGTGGCTCTGACGTAATCTTGCAGTGGGGTTTTTCTCCAGGTTTGATGTTTTTAAGCTGAGATTAAAAGGTCATACCCTCCTTAAGCATGTAGGTAAAATTTTGTGTTTGTTTTCACCTTCTGTGTGCACTTGGAAGAAAACCCACTGAATTTATCAGATTCTTGGAGAAACCTATAATCTCCAACTATTAATGACCCTTTGGTGTTTAATGCAATTTTGTCCTCTAGTTGTGATGGATTTTCTTGTTTTGCCTGTGTAGTTTTTGTGCAGATATTTCTACATTTCTGAAAATGGAGTCTCAGCATTTTTCCNTGGGGAAACCTATAATCTCCAACTATTAATGACCCTTGGTGTTTAATGCAATTTTGTCCTCTAGTTGTGATGGATTTTCTTGTTTTGCCTGTGTAGTTTTTGTGCAGATATTTCTACATTTCTGAAAATGGAGTCTCAGCATTTTTCCCATAAAAACTCAAAACCAAAACACGTACTTGAGTATTTTGACCCATAGTTTTTGTACTTCTCTGATGATTATTTATATATTTAGAATTGCTAGAAATAACAGTTTTTGCAATTTAATGGTTTTAGATGTTTTACTTCTCTAGGTTCAAAAAATTCTAGTGTCCCCTTAAATGACACCACATTTTTAAACTATGACATTACAGATGCAGCCACAACGTCAGTTGAACAACTGCTCTTTGCAGACAATTTTAGTCACATAGCTGGTGTGAGGATTAGTGTTTGTCTAAATTGGGGCCCCATGGAAGAGAATTTCTGAGCTTCTAAAATAATACCCAGTTTTCCTAGGTAATGTTTATCATTCTCTTCCCTTTGAAGAGTCTTTATTATCTAACAGGAATGCTGTTAAGATCTCTCCTGGTAATTGTATGGCCAGAGTCCTTTTAAAAGTTAAATTATTCTGGGATGTGGTAGCTCTAAGGCTGTGTGCGTATAGTCCAGAGCGATTTTATAAATAGAGCGTTCCTTTCTCCAGCTCCTACCTTACTCCTCAATAATTCAGTTTCCTGGCTGGTTGTTTCTTTGTTTCCATGTTTAAAGACTGCAGGTTTTACCCAGAGCCCCATTTTAAGGGTATAGCAAAAACTAGTGCGGGTAGCAGTCTAGTTCATCTTTTCACATCCTCATGACGTCGCAGGACTCGGTAGATGAGTAACGCACTCTGCCGTCAGAGCGTGACCCATCAGTAGCGGACCCGGCTCAGGGCAGATGCAGGGAGAGAAACAGGGCGTCTCACACTCTGGGTTTAATTTATTGACTGGCTTTGAAATTAGGAGCAGTGTTATGGTCTTTTTTGGTTAAATTAGGCTGATTTCTACCTTAACCACTAAGTTGTGTTTGTTTTATTCTTTAAAAATTTTTATCTTAGTCGTGTCTGACTCTTTGCGACCCCGTGGACTGTAACCTACTAGGCTTCTTCGTCCATGGGATTCTCCAGGCAAGAATACTGAAGTGGATTGCCATTTCCTTCTCCAGGGGATCTTCCCGACCTAGGGATCGAACCCAGGTCTCCCGCATTGGAGGCAGACGCTTTAACCTCTGAGCCACCAGGGAAGTCCTTATTGGAGTATAGTTGGTTTATAATGTTGAGTTAATTTCAGGTGTATAGCAAAGTGATCCGGTTATACATATACATGAATCCACTCTTTTTCAGATTCTTTTCCTGTATAAGTTAGAGAATATAGAGTTTCCTGTGCTGTATAGCAGGTCACTGTTGGTTATCTGTCTGACAGCTGTGTGTTATGGTTATTGTATTGCTACTTCTGACAGCTTGAAGGCAACATTCAGCACAAAAATTTCATCATACTTTTCGTGTAACACTGAGACCACACAGTGTTGGGGTCTAACAGTCCAGGTGTGGGGATCCTGGCTCTGCTAGTCTTAAGTTGAAACTTTTCATTGCTGAACTTCTCTGCACCTCAGTCTGTCTGCAGACAGACGCTTCCTGGTTACTGTGGCACCCTCTAACTCCTTCACCTGCTCTTTCGGAGTCTGACATGGGCCATCAGACACCTGGAAAGTTACAGCTAGAGTAGGTGCTGTGATGACAGGTGTGGGGGTGTTTGGTGGAGGGAAGTCAGTGAAGGAATGTTGAAAAGGAACGCTTTTGCTTGAAGTTGTGTAATAGTTGTGTTGCTTGCCTTTTTCATGGCTTTTGTTATTTTATTTTCCGCTTTCAGATCCTTGTGTATTTCATTGGAACTCCATTTTAGAAGTGGGTGGGAAGTGGATAACAAAGTAAATGAGAGTAAGCATTTTGAGGGCAGTGATAATTTTTTAAATGAATAGGCTTTTAGAGTAGTTTTAAGTTCACAGAAGAGTTGGGCATAAGGTCCAGAGGGTTCCCACACACCCTATTCTACCCCACAGTTTTCCTTATTGCTCATTGAACATTTTGTATTCGTGTGGTATATTGATTTTACTTGATGAACCAATATGGATATATGATGATTAAGCACAGTCAATAGTTTTAATTGTTGTAAAGCTCTTTGGGGTCTGACAAATGCCCTAAAAATCCCCTGTCCTCCACCTGTTTATCCGTCTCTTCCTCCCTGCCCTCACTGGCCTTTTTTTATTTCAATAGGTCTGCCTTTTCCAGAACGTTCCATAGTTGGAACCATGTAGCTCTTTTAAATTGGCTTTGTTCACATCCTTGTCTTCTCGTGGCTTGGTAGCTCACTTTTTATTTCTTAGAAAAACATTGATTCATTTATTTGGCTGCACCAGCTCTTAGTCGTGGTTTGTGGAATCTTTACTTGAGGCACGAGGGGTCTATTAATAGTTCCCTGACCAGGAATCAAACCTGGGCCCCCTGCATTGGGAGTACAGAGTCTTAGCCACTGGACCACCAGGAAAGTCCCTCGTTTTTTCTTTTTTTAGCATCTGAAATAAAAAAAGAATAAAGTTTAACCCTGTTCACTCACTTTTTTCTTATTGCAGAATAACACTCCATTGGATGGATGTTTATTCATTGACCTACTGAAGGACATCGTGGTTGCTTTTGATTTTTGTCCCGTCTGAATGAAGCTGCTGTAAACATTCATGTGCACGCTGTATGTGGACATGAGTTTCAGTTCATTTGAGTGACTGCTTCCGAGCATGCTCTATGGTTTGCATGGTGAGGCTCTTTAGCTCGGTGAGAAACTGCTACCCTGTCTTCCAGAGCACCTCTGCTTTTTGCCTTTCTGCCAGCGTCGACTGAGGGTTTCTGTTGCTTGGCCCTCTTCGCAGCACTTGGTGCCTGGTGTTTCGGATTTGGCTCTTGGAATACGTGTGCAGGGATAGTTCATGTCCTGCTTTGCCGTTTCCTGATGACATGCGACCTGGAGCATCCTTTCATGTGCTTAGCGTACTTGCCATCTGCACATCTCCTTCGGAGAGGTGTCTGTTCAGACCTTTTACTACTTTTCAGTTGGGTTGTTTGCTTAGTTCTCGTTGAGTTTTAAGAGTCTCTTGTCTATTTTGCATAAAAGGCCTTTTTCACATGCATATTTTGCAAATGTTTTCTCTCATTCTGTGCCTTGTCCTCTCCTTCTCTTTCTTGTATCTTCTGCTGAGCAGAAGCTTTTGATTTTAATGAAGTCCAACTTACTGCTTTTCTCTTTCGGGGACTGTGTTATTTATAAAGTTATTTATTATAAAGTCATCCACCCAATCCACAGTCACCTAGATTTATTCTGTGTTATCATCTAGAAGTTTTACAGTTTTACATTAGGGCTGTGGTCCATTTTCAGTTAATTTTTGTGAGGCATCTGTGCCTAGATTCTCTTGTTCTGCCTGTGAGTGTCCAGTTGTTCCAGCACCATTTGTTGCAAAGACTATCCTTTCTCTGCTGGGTTGTCTCTGCTGCTTTGCCAAGATCTGTGTCGTTCTATTTCTGGGCTCCCTGTTCATTTCCATTGACCTGCTTGTCTGCTTCCTCACCACCACCTCATCGTCTTGACGATGTCAGTCCTTCAGCCTTGTTCTTTTTCAGGATTATGTCGGCTGTTCTGGGTTGGAATGATTTTTCGTATCTGAAGAATAAGCCCTTGCAGACTTCCCCGGTGGTCCAGCGGTTAAGAATCCGCCTTCCAGTGCAGGCCATGTGGTTCTGTCCCCAGTTGGGGGACTAAGATTCCCTGTGCCATGGGGCAGCAGAGCCTCTGTGCCTCAACTGGAGAGCTGGCACCCTGCAAGACACACCAGCGTGGCCAAAGGAAAAATCAGCACTCACTAAACGCTCTTTGTTAAGTACTGGTTTTTCAATATGGCAGCTGTGATCTTTTAAAACTCAAGTCTTATCTGTTATTCTGCCCAAGTGCCGCCTCTGTCTTCCCATTGCACTGAGGGTCACATTGCAAGTCCTGACCTGGGCTGCTTTCCTGGCTTTGAATGTCTTTCCCCCGAGGTCTGCAGGGCTGATGCTCCTTTGTCTTTTTCATGTCCTGTTCACATGCAACCTTTCCACCAAGGATCCTGTGATCATTTTATCTGAGATCTCAGCATGCCCCCCTTTCTCTCCTTTATACTCTCTCAGCCTCTCTTAGCTGGCTGTTTTCTTCATAACTGCTATCACCTTCAAAACCCTATGTACTTCCTCATTTGCTATGTTTATTTTATCATTTATTCTCCCTCTCTGCTTAGAATTTAATTCCAAATAGCAGAGTTCTTTGTTTTGTTGGCTAATGTGTCTTCAGCAGATAAAACATTGTAGGTTTTCAATACGTTTCATTTAAAAAAATGAAAAAGTGAGTGAATGATAAACGGTGCCGTGCAGAACGTTAGTTATGTGGAAGGAGGCTGAGTGCCAGTCTGTTCGATCCCACCTGATCCTTAAACTCAGGACCTCGTAAGACCAAGTCAAAATCTAAACCAAACCAAGATTAATGTTTGACAGAATGTGTTGATTTCTGACAAGGTGCA
This sequence comes from Raphicerus campestris, assembly GCA_006410735.1. Lineage (NCBI taxonomy): Eukaryota > Metazoa > Chordata > Mammalia > Artiodactyla > Bovidae > Raphicerus > Raphicerus campestris. Next base: position 364,173 of record SJYW01051306.1, on the reverse strand, counting down.
GCTGCTCCTGGTGGTAGTAGGTCTTCCCGACTGTGTAAGTTATGAATAGCTTAGGAGCAGCAGCTGAGTTGAAATAGAAGCAGAACCACTGATTCGTTAGACTTTCTAAACACAAGTCGCCCACTGTGTGTCTCAGCTAAGAGAACTGGGGTTTCCCTGAGTGTAAGGACGATGAAAAGAGAAATGCGGCAATGACGGAGAAAGGCCTGTGTGTCTGAAATGAGAGACTTCAGACTTTAGAAAGTTCATGGTGCTGTTTTCCAGAGCAACACCATAGCCAGGACTTCAAAGCAGATCAGTTTACACACCTGTGTATCCTATTACCTGGGCTGGTAGGTACTTGGCACGTTCAGTTCAGTTGCTCAGTCGCATCCGACTCTTCGCGACCCCATGAATCGCAGCACGCCAGGCCTCCCTGTTCATCACCAACTCCCGGAGTTCACTCAGACTCAGGTCCATCGAGTCAGTGATGCAGTAGGCGTCAAATGAGTGTCAAAAGAATGAATAGTATAAGAGGCAATGCATTGTCAGTGACGTTGAGGATCTGGGCATCATGGTATTTGCCTTTGTTGTGATTTATTGATCTATAAAAAGAGAGATTTTTCTACCTTGAAGAAGTAAGTTGCCTTTGACTTGAAAGTCTCGGGTGAGTGCGTTTTCAGCAAATGTGGAATGGGGCTTCAGTTAGTGAATCTTCGAATGCAAGGCTTCACTTTTGCTGTGCTCCTGACTGGCAGGTTCTGGTGCTGGGAAGTTGTGGTGTGTGTGCCCAGCTGAGCAGGACAAGTGGCTAGGCTCAGATTTTCTCTGCCCACAAGCAGTTCACTAAAAACAGCCGATCCCAAACCAGATTTAGTAAGTTCTGAGAGGAACCAATTCAGGTGTTTTTATTCTGTTTTATTGAAGTGTAGCTGATGTACAGCGTTGTTTTAATTTCTGCTGTGCAGCAAAGTGACTCAGTTATACAGAAACACATTCTTTTTCCTATTTTTTTTCATGTTGGTTCCTCAGTTCAGTTCAGTTGNGGTTGCTTTTGATTTTTGTCCCGTCTGAATGAAGCTGCTGTAAACATTCATGTGCACGCTGTATGTGGACATGAGTTTCAGTTCATTTGAGTGACTGCTTCCGAGCATGCTCTATGGTTTGCATGGTGAGGCTCTTTAGCTCGGTGAGAAACTGCTACCCTGTCTTCCAGAGCACCTCTGCTTTTTGCCTTTCTGCCAGCGTCGACTGAGGGTTTCTGTTGCTTGGCCCTCTTCGCAGCACTTGGTGCCTGGTGTTTCGGATTTGGCTCTTGGAATACGTGTGCAGGGATAGTTCATGTCCTGCTTTGCCGTTTCCTGATGACATGCGACCTGGAGCATCCTTTCATGTGCTTAGCGTACTTGCCATCTGCACATCTCCTTCGGAGAGGTGTCTGTTCAGACCTTTTACTACTTTTCAGTTGGGTTGTTTGCTTAGTTCTCGTTGAGTTTTAAGAGTCTCTTGTCTATTTTGCATAAAAGGCCTTTTTCACATGCATATTTTGCAAATGTTTTCTCTCATTCTGTGCCTTGTCCTCTCCTTCTCTTTCTTGTATCTTCTGCTGAGCAGAAGCTTTTGATTTTAATGAAGTCCAACTTACTGCTTTTCTCTTTCGGGGACTGTGTTATTTATAAAGTTATTTATTATAAAGTCATCCACCCAATCCACAGTCACCTAGATTTATTCTGTGTTATCATCTAGAAGTTTTACAGTTTTACATTAGGGCTGTGGTCCATTTTCAGTTAATTTTTGTGAGGCATCTGTGCCTAGATTCTCTTGTTCTGCCTGTGAGTGTCCAGTTGTTCCAGCACCATTTGTTGCAAAGACTATCCTTTCTCTGCTGGGTTGTCTCTGCTGCTTTGCCAAGATCTGTCGTTCTATTTCTGGGCTCCCTGTTCATTTCCATTGACCTGCTTGTCTGCTTCCTCACCACCACCTCATCGTCTTGACGATGTCAGTCCTTCAGCCTTGTTCTTTTTCAGGATTATGTCGGCTGTTCTGGGTTGGAATGATTTTTTGTATCTGAAGAATAAGCCCTTGCAGACTTCCCCGGTGGTCCAGCGGTTAAGAATCCGCCTTCCAGTGCAGGCCATGTGGTTCTGTCCCCAGTTGGGGGACTAAGATTCCCTGTGCCACGGGGCAGCAAAGCCTCTGTGCCTCAACTGGAGAGCTGGCACCCTGCAAGACACACCAGCGTGGCCAAAGGAAAAATCAGCACTCACTAAACGCTCTTTGTTAAGTACTGGTTTTTCAATATGGCAGCTGTGATCTTTTAAAACTCAAGTCTTATCTGTTATTCTGCCCAAGTGCCGCCTCTGTCTTCCCATTGCACTGAGGGTCACATTGCAAGTCCTGAGCTGGGCTGCTTTCCTGGCTTTGAATGTCTTTCCCCCGAGGTCTGCAGGGCTGATGCTCCTTTGTCTTTTTCATGTCCTGTTCACATGCAACCTTTCCACCAAGGATCCTGTGATCATTTTATCTGAGATCTCAGCATGCCCCCCTTTCTCTCCTTTATACTCTCTCAGCCTCTCTTAGCTGGCTGTTTTCTTCATAACTGCTATCACCTTCAAAACCCTATGTACTTCCTCATTTGCTATGTTTATTTTATCATTTATTCTCCCTCTCTGCTTAGAATTTAATTCCAAATAGCAGAGTTCTTTGTTTTGTTGGCTAATGTGTCTTCAGCAGATAAAACATTGTAGGTTTTCAATACGTTTCATTTAAAAAAATGAAAAAGTGAGTGAATGATAAACGGTGCCGTGCAGAACGTTAGTTATGTGGAAGGAGGCTGAGTGCCAGTCTGTTCGATCCCACCTGATCCTTAAACTCAGGACCTCGTAAGACCAAGTCAAAATCTAAACCAAACCAAGATTAATGTTTGACAGAATGTGTTGATTTCTGACAAGGTGCAGCTGCTCCTGGTGGTAGTAGGTCTTCCCGACTGTGTAAGTTATGAATAGCTTAGGAGCAGCAGCTGAGTTGAAATAGAAGCAGAACCACTGATTCGTTAGACTTTCTAAACACAAGTCGCCCACTGTGTGTCTCAGCTAAGAGAACTGGGGTTTCCCTGAGTGTAAGGACGATGAAAAGAGAAATGCGGCAATGACGGAGAAAGGCCTGTGTGTCTGAAATGAGAGACTTCAGACTTTAGAAAGTTCATGGTGCTGTTTTCCAGAGCAACACCATAGCCAGGACTTCAAAGCAGATCAGTTTACACACCTGTGTATCCTATTACCTGGGCTGGTAGGTACTTGGCACGTTCAGTTCAGTTGCTCAGTCGCATCCGACTCTTCGCGACCCCATGAATCGCAGCACGCCAGGCCTCCCTGTTCATCACCAACTCCCGGAGTTCACTCAGACTCAGGTCCATCGAGTCAGTGATGCAGTAGGCGTCAAATGAGTGTCAAAAGAATGAATAGTATAAGAGGCAATGCATTGTCAGTGACGTTGAGGATCTGGGCATCATGGTATTTGCCTTTGTTGTGATTTATTGATCTATAAAAAGAGAGATTTTTCTACCTTGAAGAAGTAAGTTGCCTTTGACTTGAAAGTCTCGGGTGAGTGCGTTTTCAGCAAATGTGGAATGGGGCTTCAGTTAGTGAATCTTCGAATGCAAGGCTTCACTTTTGCTGTGCTCCTGACTGGCAGGTTCTGGTGCTGGGAAGTTGTGGTGTGTGTGCCCAGCTGAGCAGGACAAGTGGCTAGGCTCAGATTTTCTCTGCCCACAAGCAGTTCACTAAAAACAGCCGATCCCAAACCAGATTTAGTAAGTTCTGAGAGGAACCAATTCAGGTGTTTTTATTCTGTTTTATTGAAGTGTAGCTGATGTACAGCGTTGTTTTAATTTCTGCTGTGCAGCAAAGTGACTCAGTTATACAGAAACACATTCTTTTTCCTATTTTTTTTCATGTTGGTTCCTCAGTTCAGTTCAGTTGCTCAGTCATGTCTGATTCTTTGCGACCCCTTCGACTGCAGCATGCCAGGCCCCCCGTCCATCACCAACTCCCGGAGCTTACTCAAACTCATGTCTATCAAGTCAGTGATGCCATCCAACCATCTCATCCTCTGTCATCCCCTTCTCCTCCAGCCCCCAATCCCTCCCAGCATCAGGGTCGTTTCAAATGAGTCAGCTCTTCACATCAGGTGGCCAAAGTAGTGGAGCTTCAGCTTCAACATCAGTCCTTCCAGTGAACACCCAGGACTGNTAATTTCTTCCTGAAGTTACGTCTTTCTATAATCCTAGGATGGTGGTTGAAGAGAACACTCACATTTCGGTGATGCGATGCCTTAAGTGATGGCATTTCGGTGTCCATATCTTTTCATATCTGTGAAGTGGAGCCTATGTTTTAAACCCAAAGTGGAGGAGGTGTGAGGTGGCAAAGGCGGTGGAGACCTTTGGAAAGTCTCCTGTCAGTGAAGGTGGGTGCTTCCCCCCCGACCTGAGGAGCTTTGGGTAAGGCCATGGGGTGTCCGGGTCTTGGGGTCTCCGCGGTGTGGACCCCAGCTGCCTGCACGTGATGAGCCAGGCTCTGTCCGCCCGCGTCCGGGGCCGACAGTCACGTGTGTTTTTGCTGGATCTGAATTTGTCGTCTTCTGCTTCTTCCCTTCCTTCCTCCTTTGTGTCCCAATTTTCTTCCCTTTTTTTTTTTAACCAAATAGTTGGATATCTCCTCTCTGCTGGAGAGTGTGCTTGCTGGGAGTACGATGCTGGATGAAACAGGGTCCTTGGCCTCAAACGGCTGGGAGCCGTGGGGCAGCTGGCTGGGGAGCAGAGACCTGAGGCTGCGGCCCGAGACCCCAGACCAGCAGTGCCGGGGAGCAAGGCAGGGCCAGCCTGTGGTGGCACTGAAGGCAAGGGTCAGTGACCCGAGGGAGTGTCTCTGCCGGGAGAAGACAGGCTATTGCTGTTACAGTGGTCTGATCTTGAAAAGGTGCTGCTTGCTTTGCTCCTGCTGACTTGCATTTTTCAGTGTAGCCACTGGGGGGCGCAGGACAGTTGGGCTGTGATTTTCAGAGAGGCTCCTGGAACCTTCCTGCAGGGCGAGAGACCTGGGTTCAATCCCTGGGTTGGGAAAATACCTGGGTTCGATCCCTGGGTTGGGAAGATCCCCTGGAGAAGGGAAGGGCTACCCACCACAGTATTCTGGCCTGGAGAATTCCACAGACTGTATAGTCTGCAGGATCGCAAAGAGTCTCAGACATGACTGAGCGACTTTCACTTTGAGTCTCCTGTCCAGGCAGGAGTGGTCAGACCAGGACTGTGTCCCTGTGTCTTTGCAGAGCACCTAGGACCACATGTGTGTATCTGCATGTAAGTGTGTGTGTGCATGTAAGTGTGTGTGTGCATGTGTGCTCGTGCTGGAAAAAGTTTTGCCTTTAAGGAACAGGTGGTTAGATGGGTGGGCGACTTCCTGTTATTGAACTGGAGTCACTGTCAGTTCAGGTGGATTATTATTAATTTGTGTATTTATAGCACTCAGTTAGATTAGAGAGGTGCTTCCATGATAATAACGAAAATATCCTCAAACCTTAGGTTTGTACTTACTCTGAGTACATTCTGGAACGGTGAACAGTGTAGGTGATAGAGAATGAGAGTTCCTCGTGAGATTAGACCATGTTTCTTGAGGGAAATGGTAGTTTACAACGTGACCCCTTAAGGCCTTCTCTCTCTCGTTCTCAATTCATTGATCGTAAAGAAAATCTGGGACATGTTGACTTGATCCAGGCAGAGAGAAGAGGCACTTTGACATAATTAGGTAAATGATCAGAGAGCTGAGGCCTGAATTAATGTTTTTGTGAATATGACTGGAATATTTAAGGACAAAATTAGAACACGTGGCCACAGGTGCCAAATTCCTAAGGATAAACAAGATGGAACTACTTTCTGTAAAGGTGTTACTCTCATAGATTTGTTTTAACCATGGTACAGGACATAGTAGGCATTAAAATACATCCCTGTTGAACAAATACAGTAATCAAGAAAAAAAATCAACCTTGTTTTTTTTCCTTACTGTCTTGTTAAGCAGACATTTTTGAGTGAGTGACATTGAAAGAAGGGAGTCCGAGGAGTTAAGGCAGGGTTCCTGTCTTCAGAGAGGTATGATTGGGAGAGAGACGTGCACAGAGGATGCTGGGGGATATGGTATGAGCTATGAGCAGAGAAGACTGTGAGCAGGGCTTTCAAAGGCGGCTCTGGTCCTGGAGCCTGGAGGAGCTGCTTTTAAAGCCCGTTTTCTGCTGGGTGGTCTTTGCCGGGGCAGGGCAGGCCCTCAGACCATNAAGAAGGGAGTCCGAGGAGTTAAGGCAGGGTTCCTGTCTTCAAAGAGGTATGATTGGGAGAGAGACGTGCACAGAGGATGCTGGGGGATGTGGTATGAGCTATGAGCAGAGAAGACTGTGAGCAGGGCTTTCAGAGGCGGCTCTGGTCCTGGAGCCTGGAGGAGCTGCTTTTCAAGCCCGTTTTCTGCTGGGTGGTCTTTGCCGGGGCAGGGCAGGCCCTCAGACCACACAAGATGGCCCCTAAAGCCACTGCTCCCTTTCGAGCTCTGTGAGCCTGTTTGAAAGTTTCCACACCATGGCCTCAGGTTGACATTTGTGTCCTGAGGAGGCAGAAGATTGGGAAACTAATAGAAATTGCTTTTGGGGTTTCAGATGCTCAGCTGTGAGGTCCATTAAGGAATCGTCAGTGAGTACTGAAAGCAAAAGCTGTAGTCAGTTCATGTGTAAGTCAAGTTCCTGTATACAGTTATTTGCTAAAAGTGAGTATGATGCAAGACCTTGTTTCTTGAAGTGTCAATGAGAACCCAGTTAATCCTTTTCCAAGTTGTTGGAAGGATTTTAAGTGCTGTTATGAGAGTTCAAGCTTGCCTTTTTCATGAATTTTTTTAACCTAAGATGCCAGGATCCCTGCCCATGCTTGTATGAATCTTTGAAGGTGAAGTGTAGGTATCTTGTATTTTTCAGTAGTTGCACAAGTAACTTTTCCAGCTTTATGGAGACGTAATTGACTAGTATCATGGTGTGGTGTGAATTGAAGGCGTACCACATGCTGATAGAGCCTCNAAGGTGAAGTGTAGGTATCTTGTATTTTTCAGTAGTTGCACAAGTAACTTTTCCAGCTTTATGGAGACGTAATTGACTAGTATCATGGTGTGGTGTGAATTGAAGGCGTGCCGCATGCTGATAGAGCCTCTTGTGTGTGGCATGGTTGAAGGCATTTGGTACCAGGGTGGCTATGATTGCAGCAAGTAGTATATTTGCCCCCGACTCTTGTCTGTAGGACAGCAGTGAGATTTCATTTCCTGGACCCAGTGCATCCTTCTAGGGCATCTTGTGATCAGCTCCTGGCAGCTGCATTCAGTCTACAGGTGCAGTTGGGATTCCCTTTTAGTAATTAGCCAGAGAGAAGCCATTAAAAGAGTGTATTGCCATTAAGGCCCATGTTGACTTCTGATCTCATCCTGCCTCCAAGAAACCTTGGGATGTATGGAAATCTCTTTAATCTCTTAAACTTATGTTTAATCTCTTAAACTCTTCGTTAATAATTTTTTTTGTTTCTTCTGTTGTATCATTTTGTCATTTTATGTCATTTTAGTAGGTTGCTAATATTACAGTAGAGAATGATCTTAACATTTGGAGTGTGCAGATGAAGGGATATATGGGAATTCTTCATGTGATTTTTATGACTTCTTTTTGGTAAGTCTGAAATGTCAAAATGGAAAGCTAAAAAAAAATAAAAGCTGCATGTTTAACATCAGTAAGTAGATTGGTAATACACAGTGTACTTTTTCATGCATTAAGCTGGATTTTACTTGAAGTTAGGGAATGATTCTGTCACTTTTCCTGTGTAAAAAATTAAGACACTTACCTCATGAAAGTCCTTTTTCTGCAGTCTTGTTTGAAAGTGTCATCTTTCTATAGTCAAAATCCCATTTAAAGCATGAATTAGTCTATATGTTTGTTTCTGTAAAAAACATGTTTATAGAGAACTAAGTACACCCTGTTTTTTTTTCTTTTTGTAATAGCTTTTTTGAGATAAACAGTTTGCATACCATACAATTCACCTGTTTAAAATGTACAATTCAGTGGTTTTTACAATATTCATAGAATTGAGCAACCAACAGTATTATCACATATAGAATATCTTTTTCACCCCCAAAAGAAACCCTGAACTCCAGAAGGGTTGATCCTTCAATGAAACACTGTTGCTATGATGGAAAGACCAGGGATGCAGGAAGGACGTGATTGACAGATGACATCTGAATGAGGCACACTGTATGTAGAACCATCCTTTGGTTTCACTAGTATTATTGGAATCATTACAGCTCTTTGATTCTTTTTTCCTTAAAAAGGTAGTTAGAGGAACTTCCCTTGTGGTCCAGTGCTGAGGACTCTTGAGCTTCCAAACAGGAGCATGGGCATGGGCTCTGTCTCTGGTTGTCAGGGAACTAAGATCCCCCAGCATCTCCAAAAAAGGTAGTTATACTGTGTGCTGTGTTGGTATTTATTTGCCTAGTGGGTAGATTTCAGACTAATCTGTATCCGAATTCTGTGTCTGTAGGATATGTTTAAATTTTCATTTAAAGGTTCTGAATTAATATCCCCTAGTCTGTTGGAGTCGGGTTTGTTTTGAATCCCTCTGTCACGGCTCAGAGGACTATCTTTATCTTTGTGTGGTGGTCTTCAGTGAGCTCCCACCTTCTTGTGGATCACAGCCCATGGGGTGGCTTCTGCCTTCCTTCTCCTCACCTTTTTTTCCTCCAGTTTCTCCAGTGACTCAGTCACTGAAGTTGTGGTAGCTTTTTGGTTGAGCCATTTGGATAAATAGCCATAAATTGCTGTATTTCTTAATAAAGGTCTTAAACCTTATTTAAATACCAGGCTTCCCAGGTGGCACAGCTGGTAAAGAGTCTGCCTGCTATGTGAGAGACCTAGGTTCGATCCCTGGGTTGGAAAGGCCCCCTGGAGGTATGTATTCTAGCCTGGAGAATCCCATGGACTGCGTAGTCCATGGAGAGTTTAATAATTTAAGTCATTGTAATTCTGTTTAAGAAAGCAGGTAGAAACGTTTCAAAGCTATAGTGCCTATGTTTCTGATATATAGGGCCTATTGTCTGCCTATAAAAAGAGGGTCACTTCTTCCTTTGACGGTCTCCTCCTGCGCAAAATAAAAGGTGTTAGCTAATCACTTATCCTTCGGTGGCTGATGAAGTGGTTTTGTAGACTTTTGTCACTTTACTCATCAGCCCATCAGCAGTGCCCACGGAGGCCCAGGAAATTCTCCTTTGTCTCTTTGTTAGCTTATCACAGCAGAGATGGTCTTTCAGCATCTGGAAATAAAGGAATCTCCCATCATTTTTGGGCTTTGAAAACTGTGTACTGTGTAAATTGCTGCACAAAGTCATCACTTTCAGTTTGGAAAGCAACACAAGTTTGTTGCAATAAATAGGTCAAGACACAGTTGTTTCGCTCTCTGTACCATGCTTTCCCTGTGATAGCTGGTGCATATGGTTTATTTACACTCTCCCTTCAGTTTCTCATAAAATGTATGAAACCATGCATTCACACTTTTTAATTTCCGCACACACACATACATACAATTTATATCGCAAGTTTTTTTGAGAAACAAGATCACACTCTTTCTGCAGAGTGTTCTTTTTTAACTTACCACTTGAAGGAGGAAGGAAAAACCAACATATTATTTTTGTTAAAAGGAAAAAAATCTTTTTGCTTTTTTCAAATTTTGTAGAATTTTCCCTTAGCAATTAGCATCTGGCTTACCAGAAAGATTTGCTAACTGTAAACTAAAGGATATATACCAGAACCAAAACAGCTAAAGTATAAGAGAATTTAGACCAGTGTATCTACTTTCTTGACTAACTGTGGTCAGAACGGAGCATTTTTCCTCTCTGCTGCACTTTTCTCATGTTTCCCCTGACTCAATGCGTGGCTCATCAGAACCTAGACGTAGGGGAATATAAAGCTGCCCTCCGTATCTCCTTCCCCTCTTGGTCCATCAGCCACCCAGTCCTGGAAGAGTCTAGGGAACCCACTTAGTATTTTGAAAACTTGAAATAAAGAGTAAGAATCAAGCATTTACTTGTATGAACTATGCCTATATCTCAGGGAAAACATATTTAAGGAATGGAAGATTCTTTTTATAGAGATAATTTTGCTTCAGTAGACTGAGTTCCAAGGTGTGATGCAGTCTAGGTGCTGACTTAAAGAGATGATCAGGCTTTATGTGCTTAAATCTCACCACTGGACTTTATCCAGCTTCCAGTTTCCATGAAACATTAGGGATATTCTAAATGACACTGTGGGAATGCAGTCCTCAGAGGTCACCTTTGGGAGACCCTGGGACAAAGGATCCCGTTACTTCAGCAGATAAATTTCGAGGAAGTGAAGGTGGGGAGAGACCTCAGTGGCTGAGGGAGGTACCCACACTGCAGGGCTTTGGCTCACAGGGAAGGAGCCGAAAAGATGCTTGCAGGTGGTCTGCGGAATCCGAACACTGTATTTCATGATATTAAGGAAATCCTTACTGTTAGAGACACGTGCTGAACGGTTTCTGGATGAAGTAATGTGCTTTCTGAGATTTATTGACACAATTTCTGGAAGAAAGACTGGGTGGGATTTGATGGACCAGGGGTGTCTGTGTGTTGATAATTTTTTTAAAAAATTTGTTTTTAATTGGAGGATCATTGCTTTACAATGTTGTATTGATTTCCACTGTACAACACTGTGAATCAGTCGTAAGTATACATGTATCCCCTCCTTTTTAAACCTCCCCACCCCATCCTGTTTGCCGTTAACTCATCTGCCTGTGTCAGGTCTCACTTGTGGCTCGTGGGACCTTCCTTGGGGCATGCAGGTTGGCATGTGGACTCTAGCTGTGGCTCAGGGGCTCAGTTCCTCTGCAGCTCGTGGTATCTTAGTTCCCGGACCAGAGAGCGAACCTGTGTCCCCTGCATTGCAAGGTGGATTCTTAACCACTGACTTCTTAACCAGGGAAGTCCCTATTGACAATTGGTGAAGCTGATGATATGTATATGCACCCATATGTAGCAGCTCGTTTTACTCTTCCCAGTATTTTTCTTTTTTTTCTTAGTAAAAAGCTCTTTAAATAAAGGTTTTCCTGGGTAGCTAAATGCATAGCCATCTTGCAGGTGAGATCTCCTTTAAATTAGGTAATAAAGCTCCTTTAAATGCTGTTTCACAGACCACAAACACAACTCTTAAAATTTTTTAATTTAATTAAAAATTTTTTTGTTTTTATTTTATATTGGACTCTAGTTGATTTACAATGTTTTGTTTGTTTCAAGTGTGTAGCAGAGTGATGCAATTATACATATACAAGTATCCATTCTTTCTCAAATTGTTTTTCAGTTTAGGTGAGCAGAGTTCCCTGTGCTGTTCATTCAGTAGGTCCTTACTGGTTGTTTTATATATAGTAGTGTGTATATGTTAATCCCAGACTTCCAATTTATCCCCCCTTAGTAGTGGAAGTGTTAGTCATTCAGTGAGCCATTCCCATCTCAGCTGCTGTGTGTAGGTGGTCGCCTGGGAGGAGTCTCGATCTCCTGGGAGAGGCGTGCTGGTCCTAGTCGGCTGCCTTGCTGTCTCTGGTCTATCCCTCGGAAGGCACNGATCAGGCTTTATGTGCTTAAATCTCACCACTGGACTTTATCCAGCTTCCAGTTTCCATGAAACATTAGGGATATTCTAAATGACACTGTGGGAATGCAGTCCTCAGAGGTCACCTTTGGGAGACCCTGGGACAAAGGATCCCGTTACTTCAGCAGATAAATTTCGAGGAAGTGAAGGTGGGGAGAGACCTCAGTGGCTGAGGGAGGTACCCACACTGCAGGGCTTTGGCTCACAGGGAAGGAGCCGAAAAGATGCTTGCAGGTGGTCTGCGGAATCCGAACACTGTATTTCATGATATTAAGGAAATCCTTACTGTTAGAGACACGTGCTGAACGGTTTCTGGATGAAGTAATGTGCTTTCTGAGATTTATTGACACAATTTCTGGAAGAAAGACTGGGTGGGATTTGATGGACCAGGGGTGTCTGTGTGTTGATAATTTTTTTAAAAAATTTGTTTTTAATTGGAGGATCATTGCTTTACAATGTTGTATTGATTTCCACTGTACAACACTGTGAATCAGTCGTAAGTATACATGTATCCCCTCCTTTTTAAACCTCCCCACCCCATCCTGTTTGCCGTTAACTCATCTGCCTGTGTCAGGTCTCACTTGTGGCTCGTGGGACCTTCCTTGGGGCATGCAGGTTGGCATGTGGACTCTAGCTGTGGCTCAGGGGCTCAGTTCCTCTGCAGCTCGTGGTATCTTAGTTCCCGGACCAGAGATCGAACCTGTGTCCCCTGCATTGCAAGGTGGATTCTTAACCACTGACTTCTTAACCAGGGAAGTCCCTATTGACAATTGGTGAAGCTGATGATATGTATATGCACCCATATGTAGCAGCTCGTTTTACTCTTCCCAGTATTTTTCTTTTTTTTCTTAGTAAAAAGCTCTTTAAATAAAGGTTTTCCTGGGTAGCTAAATGCATAGCCATCTTGCAGGTGAGATCTCCTTTAAATTAGGTAATAAAGCTCCTTTAAATGCTGTTTCACAGACCACAAACACAACTCTTAAAATTTTTTAATTTAATTAAAAATTTTTTTGTTTTTATTTTATATTGGACTCTAGTTGATTTACAATGTTTTGTTTGTTTCAAGTGTGTAGCAGAGTGATGCAATTATACATATACAAGTATCCATTCTTTCTCAAATTGTTTTTCAGTTTAGGTGAGCAGAGTTCCCTGTGCTGTTCATTCAGTAGGTCCTTACTGGTTGTTTTATATATAGTAGTGTGTATATGTTAATCCCAGACTTCCAATTTATCCCCCCTTAGTAGTGGAAGTGTTAGTCATTCAGTGAGCCATTCCCATCTCAGCTGCTGTGTGTAGGTGGTCGCCTGGGAGGAGTCTCGATCTCCTGGGAGAGGCGTGCTGGTCCTAGTCGGCTGCCTTGCTGTCTCTGGTCTATCCCTCGGAAGGCACTGTGGGCACCTTGAGGACCGCGCCCGTCTGCGGGTGACACAGTGTTCTGTCGGCCTGGCCATGATGGACAGATGAAGGCGCTGGAGAGGATGCCGTGTGTGGCTTTTTCTTGGGAGTGTGTACACTACACACAATGTGTACACACTATACATGGTATGTACACACTGTACATGGTACACTATACACAGAGCGTACACACTATACATGGTGCATACACTATATGCAATGTGTACATACACAGTGTGTATACACAGTGTACACACTAAACATGCTGTGTACACTATACACAGTGTACTATATATACACTGTGTGCCCTCTGTTTGCAGCAACTCCCCAGATGGTCTGATTCTGTCAAAGAGAATCTGCGATTTTCTGTTTCACTAAATATTGTGTATATTCTCCATTTGTTAAAATCCAAGCACAGTTGGATGTAGCCTTTTGGAAGCTAAACGAACTTATGTGGTCTGGGAAGGAAGCTGTGATGAGTTCTGGCAGTGTGTGTGGTCATTATAGTGACCAGGTGGTCCATGAATTGGAGAGGAGCCAGTGGACACAGGTCGGGTGTCATACAGTCTTGGCCTCTGTTGGCACTTGTTCCATCTTGCAGACCTGAGTCTGCAAGGCTCAGGGACAGTAAAGTCACTTCCCCAGGTCACACAGCTGGTAGGTTGTGGAACCTGATTTTAACTCCATTTTTGACACCCTTATTTTGTGAATTCTACATTCATAGATTTCGATATTAAAGTGTTCTTCTCTAGGGAAGTATTTCAGAGTCACGTGTGGTTTTGAATTTATTTTTTTATGCACTTATTTAGTTCATCTTGGGCGGCATCGAGGGCTGGCTGTGGTGCGTGGGCTCCTTGTCTTGGTGCAGAGGCTGAAGGCCCCTGCCGCACGTGGGGTCTGAGTTCTTCAGAGAGATTGAAATCCCCATGCCCTGCACTGGAAGGCAGATTCTTAACTGCTGGACTGCCAGGGATTCCCTTGAATGTGTTTTGAGACGATCAGACTTCCAGTGTCCTGTGAAACTCTCTCTCAGAGTTTGCTCTCTTGTTTTGCAGAAGCATAAAGAAACCAGTGCTCCTTTTACAAGCTTTGCTTTGTCTGGGTTTGAGGAGGTAAAAGTTCTGTTGTCCATTAATTGTTTAAAAAAGAAGGGTGTATCCAGTGTGTACTGAATGATAGAGTGACACGATTCTGTGACGCTGTTGGGCTTGTGGGGTTTGCTCTGCTCGTGTACATAGCTGACGGCGAGGCGGGGGAGTGGCCGCTTCCCTTGGTCACGGTGGGGTCTCTGGGGAAGGTAGACGCATTCGCGTCTGGAGCTCTCTGTTTTCAGGCTGCGGGTTCTGGGCTGTGTTGACGTTCCTCATCATCTGGGCTCAGAAGCCCTCAGTGCACCAAACCAGAAAGGTCGGCACGGGGATGGAAGGATTGTACTCTGCTGGGAGTTCCTGATGTTCATAGACACTCGTGGATGAAGAAGATATGTAGTCGTTGATAATATAAAAATGCATTGTAGACACAGAGTCGTCCTAGTTATCGTAAAGGTGGCTGAGTTCCGTGTTGGAGTGGTTGTCACTTAGCCCCAGGGATGGGGACAGCGACCTTTGCCGTCTCCTTGCTTCCTTTCCGAGGTTGTCAGCCTCTGGTGGTTCTGACGTGTTTGCCCGCCACAGCTGATCCCGGCTGTCTGGACCAAGGATGCAGGAAGACGCCGCCCTCCTCCTGAAGGACACGCCCCGGAAGTAGCACAGTCACGTCTGCTGACGTCGGGTGGGCGAGAACTGAGCTGGAACACGCCGCGTGGAGCTCAGGGGAGCCGGGAGGGCGAACTCGCTGCTGGTGACCATGCCCCCAGCTAAAAATTAAGGGAGCCATTTCTTTGGGAGGGGCGGGTGTGTGAAGAGTTGTGTTGAGTATACTAAATTCCTTTGTTGTAATTGACGTGTAGTTGGTTTGCAATATTGTGTTTATTTCTGCTGTACAGGAAAGTGATCCAGTTAAAATTTTTTTCCTTTATGGTTTATCACAAGATACTGAATATAGTTCCCTGTGCTCTATAGTAGGACCAAGGTTTTGTCCATTCCTTATGTAATCCCTTGCATCTATTAACCCCAAACCCTGAGCCCACCCACGTACCATCCCTCAGCCCGCATTCTGTTGTCGTGTCTGTGTGTCTGCTTCACGCCCCACCCACTCCCGCCAGCACCCACAGGTCTGTTCTCCTGTCTGTGTGTCTGTTTTGGAGATCGGCTCTTTGTGTCTTAGTTTAGATTCCCCCTATAAGTGATAATCTTATAGGTGTTCGCTTTCTCTTTCTGACTTATTTCACTTATATACTGAATTCTTTGCTTTATACTTTGTAAATAGTGTCTTTTTTTTTCCTAGGAGATTTTCAGTTTCAAGGAGTTCTCAGTAGCAGATTTGCTGGAAAACTGAATTTTGGGTAGGATTAGAATCAGCCAATAATAATGCTAAATTGCAAATGAAAACAAAACAAGAGGGACTTAAAAGGAATGTCGTTTACTTCTCTCTAATGTGGAACCCAGGCTGCCTCTGCACCAATGCTGGAAACATTACCACTGTCAACAGCCCAGACTTAGGAGGCTGCCTTCTGGTTCGGGATGTTGCTTGAACTTCATCCGTCAGGTCAGCCAAGAGAAAGGAAGGGAGAAAGAGGGAAGAAGGGATACAGGGGAGCCGGACATCTTTCATAGAAAATTCCTAGAAGTTGCTACAGCACACTTTTGCTTTCATTTCATTGATCAGAACACCGTCATTCGGCCATGCCTGCGAAGCAAGGCTAGAAAGAGTTTTTTCCTCCCCAAGCGACAATGAGACATCAAAATCAGAGTTTCCGTTGCTAAGGAAGAGAATTATCAGCCGGCTCTGCTGCTGCTGCTGCTAAATTGCTTCAGTTGTGTCCGACTGTGTGCGATCCCATAGAAGGCAGCGCACCAGGCTCCCCTGTCCCTGGGATTCTCCAGGCAAGAACACTGGAGTGAGTTGCCATTTTCTTCTCCAATGCATGAAAGTGAAGTTGCTCAGTTGTGTCGGACTCTTAGCGACCCCATGGACTGTAGCCTACCAGGCTTCTCCATCCATGAGATTCTCCATGGCAAGAGTACTGGAGTGGGTTGCCACTGCTGCTGCTGCTGCGTCGCTTCAGTCATGTCCCACTCCGTGCGACCCCATAGACAGCAACCCACCAAGCTCCCCCGTCCCTGGGATTCTCTCAAGGCAAGAACACTGGAGTGGGTTGCCATTTCCCTCTCCAATGTATGAAAGTGAAAAGTGAAAGTGAAGTTGCTCAGTCATGTCCGACTCTCAGCAGCCCCATGGACTGCAGCCTACCAGGCTCCCCCATCCATGGGATTTTCCAGGCAAGAGTACTGGAGTGGGCTGCCATCGCCTTCTCCGCTACATGCTGTCAGTTTGGGAAGAACGGTCTAATCTACCTACCTGATGCGTTGCAACATGGAAAACGATTAGAAAGCATTTTGCTGATTTACAGTTGTGTTCACATAAGTAGCTGTCAGCTATTTCTCCCCTCCCACTCCTTATAAACACTTGGGTTTGTCGGGACATCTGAGGTTTACAGCTCACGGCCGTGTACAGACAGACAGTCACTGTCTTGGGTCGACCCCCAGAGCCTTTCCTAAAAAAGAGCAGTCCCATTTTCCGGTGGTAGCCCTGTCTCTCACTGTCTCGCAGTGCTTCAAAGTTTTATTGTTTGAGGTTCTGCTTTTCTGAAAGTGGACTCTTTTTTTTTTTCCCTACTTTGCTCCCTACTTTCCCCCATTTGTTTTAGAGTAGAAACAGTCTGAATGCATATTTTAGCTGTTTCGGGCTCAAGACTGAAGTAGTTGTGAGACATTGATTCTAACCTAGACCATGTACAGTGACTGCAGAATTTTTATTTTGACTTGTTCTCTGTAAAAAGTGACTTTTCTGCCTGTGTAGCAGGGTGGAAAGATTTGATTTACAATTAAACTTGAAAATGCAAAGAAAATATTTTCTGTTGAAAGGGAAGCCTCTGACACAATTAGTAGGAATGGGAGTCGGTGCAGTCACTGTGGAAAACAGTACGGAGGTTCCTCAGAAAACCAAAAGCAGAGCTACTGTCTGACCTAGCGACCTCACTCCTGAGCGCATAGCTGGATGAAACTGTAATTCCGAAAGATCCACGCACCCCTGTGTTCATAGCTGCACTATTCACAATACCCAGGACGGAGAAACAACCTAAGTGGCCATCAGCAGATGAATGGATGAGGAGGATGTGTGTATACACACTCACTAGAATATTACTCAGCCACGAAAAAGAATGAAATCATGCCACGTGCAGCAACACGGATGCAACTAGAGGGCATCATGCTAAGTGACTCAGAAAGAGAAAGACAAAGACCCTGTATCACTTAACATGTGGAATCTGAAATTGGACACAGCTGAACTTACCCATGAAACAGAAATAGGACTCGTAGATGGAGCAGACTGGGGGTTGCCAAGGAGGAAGGGTAGGTGGGGAGGGAGGGACTGGGTGTCTGGGTTAGCAGATGGAAGCTATGATACATAGAATGGATAAACAACAAGGTCCTACTGTATAGCACAAATAGCTATATTCAGTGTTCTTTGATAAACCATAATGGGAAAGAACATTAAAAAAAAAAGGGTGGAAGTTGGTTGTTTCGTTCTCCAGCTTCTCTGGTATCTTTGGTGAGCTCAGCCTCTGCCTGGTGGAGGAAATGCGCACAGTTGTGCCTGTTCCCAGCCGCAGTGTGCACGGCCGTGTGAAAGGCTCTGTGGTCCTGTGTCCCCCGGTCCAACCGCTGCTCACCCCGCCCTGCCTCCAGCTCCAGGGAGAGGTGCTGACCCCCCAGCCTGCTCATCCCCCTCAGTGCCCCTGGCTCCCCCGGCACCTCTGCCCTGCCCGATGCCTGTCCCTGGCATGCTGCCGCCTGCTGATTCCAAGTCAGTCACATGGACTTGGGGCTCATTTGTGGCTCAGGCCATGTCCTTCCTTTCCTTGACTGTCCCTGCGGTCCTGGGGGGCTGCAGCCCCTGCGAGGTCTGCCCAGGTGACCTGTTCCACCGCCTCGTTCAGAGCCCCAAGGGACCTCTGGCTGGGCTCGAAGGTCCTGCCACGTTCAGTCTGTGCTGGGAAGGACCAAGGTGATGGGAGGGGAGGTCAGGAGCCGCCTTCTGCCTCCACGCCCCAGAGCTGCCTTCTGCCTCCACGCCACTTCTCACCTCCTGCTCCCCTCACCGTGGCCTGGGCAGGGGGCATCCTCTGACCCTTGGTCCGGCCCCTGGCTCCTTCCTCTCCCACAGTCTGCCCTTCTGAAACCTACACCGCATTCCCATAGCTGGTCCTGTGGCTTTGATGTCAGGTTGAAAGGGTATCTTTTCTTCTCTAGAGGAGTCTTCCATGAACTGATGAGGGAAAGGAATAAAGCAATTTGTAAATTTCTCTCTAGATAGTAGCGTGGCTAGCAGAGTTACATGGTTCTGCTGAACAGTCCCAGTGTATCAGTTGAAATGACTCTGCATCTTGTAGTAACAGTTCTGCGATTTTTTTTTTTTTTAGGGCGGTGAACTCTTTGTGTCTAGAGGCAAAGGAGAACCGATGAGTACTTTTCAAAATGCTGTTTTATGACACTTGATTTTATGGTGTGTGAAAATTTCAGTGTTCCTCTTTAAAAAAATTTTTGTTGGAGTGTAGTTGATCTACAGTGTTGTGTTAATTTCTGTTGTGGAGCAAAGTGGCTTAGTACGTGTATACATATATATCTTCTTTTTCACGTTCTTTTCCATTATGGTCCGTCGTAGGGTGTTGAATATCTGTGCTCTAAGGTAGTCCTTGCTGTCCATCCATCCTATATATAAGAATTTGCATCTGCTCATCTCAACCC
The DNA here is from genome assembly GCA_006410735.1 of Raphicerus campestris. Classification (NCBI taxonomy): domain Eukaryota; kingdom Metazoa; phylum Chordata; class Mammalia; order Artiodactyla; family Bovidae; genus Raphicerus; species Raphicerus campestris. The sequence continues at coordinate 345,172 of SJYW01051306.1, read as the reverse complement.
CAGCTTCCCTGGCAGTGCAGTGATTAGGACTCAGCACTTTCCCTGCTTTGGCCCCCAGTTCAGCCCCTGGTTAGGGAACTAAGATCTCACAAGCCGCTTGGCAAGACCAAAAAAAAAAAAAAAAAACAAAAAAAAAAACCAAGAAAAAAGTTCAGATCAAACTCCCAGGCCCTCCCCCTCCCCACCCCTTTGGCAGCCACCCTCCAGGCTGGTCTTTACATCTTCTGTTTTGCAG
>SJYW01051306.1:329632-344877 GCA_006410735.1 Raphicerus campestris | reverse complement strand
TTTTTTTTTTCCCTACTTTGCTCCCTACTTTCCCCCATTTGTTTTAGAGTAGAAACAGTCTGAATGCATATTTTAGCTGTTTCGGGCTCAAGACTGAAGTAGTTGTGAGACATTGATTCTAACCTAGACCATGTACAGTGACTGCAGAATTTTTATTTTGACTTGTTCTCTGTAAAAAGTGACTTTTCTGCCTGTGTAGCAGGGTGGAAAGATTTGATTTACAATTAAACTTGAAAATGCAAAGAAAATATTTTCTGTTGAAAGGGAAGCCTCTGACACAATTAGTAGGAATGGGAGTCGGTGCAGTCACTGTGGAAAACAGTACGGAGGTTCCTCAGAAAACCAAAAGCAGAGCTACTGTCTGACCTAGCGACCTCACTCCTGAGCGCATAGCTGGATGAAACTGTAATTCCGAAAGATCCACGCACCCCTGTGTTCATAGCTGCACTATTCACAATACCCAGGACGGAGAAACAACCTAAGTGGCCATCAGCAGATGAATGGATGAGGAGGATGTGTGTATACACACTCACTAGAATATTACTCAGCCACGAAAAAGAATGAAATCATGCCACGTGCAGCAACACGGATGCAACTAGAGGGCATCATGCTAAGTGACTCAGAAAGAGAAAGACAAAGACCCTGTATCACTTAACATGTGGAATCTGAAATTGGACACAGCTGAACTTACCCATGAAACAGAAATAGGACTCGTAGATGGAGCAGACTGGGGGTTGCCAAGGAGGAAGGGTAGGTGGGGAGGGAGGGACTGGGTGTCTGGGTTAGCAGATGGAAGCTATGATACATAGAATGGATAAACAACAAGGTCCTACTGTATAGCACAAATAGCTATATTCAGTGTTCTTTGATAAACCATAATGGGAAAGAACATTAAAAAAAAAAGGGTGGAAGTTGGTTGTTTCGTTCTCCAGCTTCTCTGGTATCTTTGGTGAGCTCAGCCTCTGCCTGGTGGAGGAAATGCGCACAGTTGTGCCTGTTCCCAGCCGCAGTGTGCACGGCCGTGTGAAAGGCTCTGTGGTCCTGTGTCCCCCGGTCCAACCGCTGCTCACCCCGCCCTGCCTCCAGCTCCAGGGAGAGGTGCTGACCCCCCAGCCTGCTCATCCCCCTCAGTGCCCCTGGCTCCCCCGGCACCTCTGCCCTGCCCGATGCCTGTCCCTGGCATGCTGCCGCCTGCTGATTCCAAGTCAGTCACATGGACTTGGGGCTCATTTGTGGCTCAGGCCATGTCCTTCCTTTCCTTGACTGTCCCTGCGGTCCTGGGGGGCTGCAGCCCCTGCGAGGTCTGCCCAGGTGACCTGCTCCACCGCCTCGTTCAGAGCCCCAAGGGACCTCTGGCTGGGCTCGAAGGTCCTGCCACGTTCAGTCTGTGCTGGGAAGGACCAAGGTGATGGGAGGGGAGGTCAGGAGCCGCCTTCTGCCTCCACGCCCCAGAGCTGCCTTCTGCCTCCACGCCACTTCTCACCTCCTGCTCCCCTCACCGTGGCCTGGGCAGGGGGCATCCTCTGACCCTTGGTCCGGCCCCTGGCTCCTTCCTCTCCCACAGTCTGCCCTTCTGAAACCTACACCGCATTCCCATAGCTGGTCCTGTGGCTTTGATGTCAGGTTGAAAGGGTATCTTTTCTTCTCTAGAGGAGTCTTCCATGAACTGATGAGGGAAAGGAATAAAGCAATTTGTAAATTTCTCTCTAGATAGTAGCGTGGCTAGCAGAGTTACATGGTTCTGCTGAACAGTCCCAGTGTATCAGTTGAAATGACTCTGCATCTTGTAGTAACAGTTCTGCGATTTTTTTTTTTTTTAGGGCGGTGAACTCTTTGTGTCTAGAGGCAAAGGAGAACCGATGAGTACTTTTCAAAATGCTGTTTTATGACACTTGATTTTATGGTGTGTGAAAATTTCAGTGTTCCTCTTTAAAAAAATTTTTGTTGGAGTGTAGTTGATCTACAGTGTTGTGTTAATTTCTGTTGTGGAGCAAAGTGGCTTAGTACGTGTATACATATATATCTTCTTTTTCACGTTCTTTTCCATTATGGTCCGTCGTAGGGTGTTGAATATCTGTGCTCTAAGGTAGTCCTTGCTGTCCATCCATCCTATATATAAGAATTTGCATCTGCTCATCTCAACCCCAGCTTCCCTGGCAGTGCAGTGATTAGGACTCAGCACTTTCCCTGCTTTGGCCCCCAGTTCAGCCCCTGGTTAGGGAACTAAGATCTCACAAGCCGCTTGGCAAGACCAAAAAAAAAAAAAAAAAACAAAAAAAAAAACCAAGAAAAAAGTTCAGATCAAACTCCCAGGCCCTCCCCCTCCCCACCCCTTTGGCAGCCACCCTCCAGGCTGGTCTTTACATCTTCTGTTTTGCAGACATGTTCATTTGTGTCTTACGTTCCATGTATAAATGATGCCATGTTGCAACTGTCTTTCTCTCTCTGATTATTTCGCTTAGTTTGATCATCTCTGGGTACATCCATGTTGCTGCCAATAGCATCGTTTTATTCTTTTTTTTTTTTTTTAATGGCTGAGTAGTATTACCCTGAGTTTCTCTTTATATGCCACACCGTCTTTATCCGTCCATCTGTTGAAGGCCGTTTAGGCTGTTTCTCTGTCTTGGCTGTTGTGAATAGTACTGCTGTGACCCTAGCTGAGCCTGTATCTTTCTGAATTACAGTTTTGTGTGATGTATGCCCAGGAGTGGGGTTGCTGGATCATGTGGTAATTCTGTTTTTAGTTTTTAAAGGACCCTCCGTGCAGTTTCCCCATAGCGGTTGCACCGCTTTACATTCCCACCAGTAGTGGAAGAGGATTCTCTTTTCTCCATACCGTCTCCAGCATTTACTAAAATTTCATTGTTCTTAAATTTTTCGTTCTCTAAGTCAGCCTCTTTCCTGGTAGTTATAGCAAGCATATGGGGTTTGGTGATCCAGAGATGGGTCAAGCCGATGACTGGCCAGGTGGGGTTGGATAAGTCACTCTTATCTGTTGGGGTCTCAGTGATTCCATCTTTAACTGTGAGTCTGTGCCTACCTCACAAAGTCAGGGTGTGTATAACATGGAGGAGCCATGTGCCGGGACATCTGGGATGCAAGTGGCCCCACTCAAGCTCGTTCCTAGCACCTGTCTGCCCAGGGGGCCGTCTGCCCCAGTTCCCACAGGCCTCCACAGGTGCTCGGGATGACGCCGGCCGTCCTGTGTCTGATTCCCCTCCTTCTTATCGTCAGTCAGTTCAGTTCAGCCGCTCAGTCATGTCCGACTCTTTCCAACTCCATGGACTGCAGCATGCTAGGCCTCCCTGTCCATCACCCACTCCCGGAGTTTACTCAGACTCATCTCCATTGAGTCAGTGATACCATCCAGCCATCTCATCCTCTGTCGTCCCCTTCTCCTCCAGCCCACTTAAGGTCAGTAGGCTTCCCATTCTGTGTCCAGCTTTTGCTTTATTTCCTCCATAGACATGAAGTACCTTGATGTTTTGCACACTCATATCACACCCTGCACTTTCCCTGCATCAAAATCTCCTGTTAACCTCTCCTTCGCACTTGCTTATTTAATGCTTTGGGGGATATTTTCTGTAGCTCTTGGGCAGACTTTGCAGCTGAAAAAAATACACATTGGTTAATATTACCAGAAATTAGTGAACTAAAAAGTCTGATCTCATCATGTGTACTTCATAATCCTATTTCTTATCTGATCCTTTCAGAGTCTGAAAAGTACCCAGACTCTAAATAACTTGTAACCAGCTGAAATTATTCAGGACTTGTAAAATCAAGAACATATGTCTTAATTTAAATACTTTTTCCACATACGGTTTTGACTGAGAAGTATTTTTAGATTTAAGAAATTTATCTTAGAACTATGAAGTCATTTCATTTATCACACTAAAATATTTATGGCTTAGAAGTATTTTTTGACAGTTCGTTTGTGGAACTCCAGACCTAATATATGTGACATTTCAATTTTGGTGGCCATGTTTACACAGCTCCTGGGTCTTCTCAAGGGCTGAATCCTCAGTTATTATAATTAAGCCAGATTTAACATATATTTAGCTAGTGAATATTCATGACGTTCGGGAGAGGATAAAGGAGATGGGCTATGTTCAGAGTTAGTTGAGCACATATACACTTAAGGCCTGTTCTGGATGACCTTGCTAAAGTAAATTAAGTCTGGATCTCTCAGCAGAGACAGACTCCAGAAAGAATGAGTCATGCAGTCACATAGACCCTATCTAAGGAATAGAATTAAAAAATTGTATAAGGAAATGGCAACCCACTCCAATGTTCTTGCCTGGAGAATCCCAGGGACGGGGGAGCCTGGTGGGCTGCTGTCTATGGGGTTGCACAGAGTCGGACATGACTGAAGCGACTTAGCAGCAGCAGCTATAGAGGAAAAACCGGTGGTGGGAGAGGGAAGTGGGGAGGCTCAAGATAGGGGTAGGAGATGAAGAGTTACAAACTATTGTGTATGGGCAGATAAGCAACAAGGATATATGGTGCAACCCAGTGAATGATGCCAGTATTTTACAGTAACAATAAATGGAATATAACCTTTAAAAATTGTGAATCACTATGTTGTATACCTGTAACTTGAATAATTCAGTTCATCAGCAATACCTCAAAAAGCTATCAATTAAAAAAAATTGTATGAAGTCAGACAAAAATCTGCCTTTACTATGAAAGTCAGTATATTTTGCTTATACTTTAAAAAAGGTCAGCCTCTACAAAATAAGCTTTGTATTTCTAACGTTGAATTAATGAATTTCAAAATAAGCTTTGTATTTCTTCTGTTGAATTAATGAATTTCCTTTAAAAAGTTTTACTTTATATGAAGTCACAGTATGTCCACCAGAGGTCCCTTGGAGGGTATATATCACCATCTAATACTTTCATTTATTTTTCATTCCTATTGTGAGAAGGCACAGGAAGTTGTTGTTGTATATAAATTTCATTATCAATAGAAGTGGATTTCTAAGAAGGTTCATGTAGACAAAGTTCTGTTCTCAGAAGTGTTTCTGTGGTCTTGGTTGTAGGCTGCGCTTTGGAGCGGTGGGCGTGTGAGTGGCTCTCTGGTTGCACCGCGCCTGGAGCCGGGTAATCAGCCTTGTTTTCATGGCGGCGGGAGCCTGTGATCAGGGTCACGCTGCATGCTGTAGCCATGATTCAGGTTCTCTGGCTACTCCAAACCTCATGCTGTTCACTTGCGATCACTCTTTTTATTATCTCCCTAAAAATCTTCTCTAAGGAAAATTGGTTAACTTCACAAATGGGTTCAAAAACTCACTACTAGACATAGATGTGCAGCTTCTGAAGCTGCAAGAGGCTAGCAGAGGCCTTGCAGGGTACCTGATGATGGTGGTATGTGGACCCCAGGCCCCGTTTGAGACAAGTGCATGTAAATTGGCCCCAGCACTGAGAGGGGTTCCCATTTTATGCTAAGCATTCTTCTGTTTGTGTGACTTTCATGATATATTTCCAGTCTTTTCTTCAAGTCTTTGAAATGGTTGGTATTTTCTCCCTTTTACAGATGAAGAAAATAAATTTTAGGGAGTTTTATTAACTTGCTGCAGCCTATGGACTTCCCAGGTGGCAGTCTAAAGAATCCACACTGCTAAAGAATCCACCTGCCAATGCAGGAGACACAGGTTCCGTCCCTGGGTGGGGAGGATCCCCTGGAGAAGGAAATGGCAACCCACTCCAGTATTCTTGCCTGGGAAATCCCGTGGACAGAGGAGCCTGGCAGCGTACAGCCCGTGGGGTGGCAAAGAGTCAGACATGACTGAGCTCGCACACACAGGGTTATTAGCAAGAAAGGGGGTGTGAGGCTGGGTCTTTCTGCCTTCAGAGTTGGTGTGCTTTGAAACCACCTTGCTGAAGCTGGAAGGAACCTGATGTTTCGCTCACCGCCCTTGGTGCCATCCTCACAGAGCCGCGGCTCCTTAGGTCGCCTGTCTTTACAAGCCTCTCCTCCTGGCCCAGTCGCCTGGGTCTCTTCCACACACATCTGTACTTGATCCACGCCTGACATCGCACCCTTGGTTCTCCGTATTTTGCCTTTTCTGCGATCTGTCTTTGCGAACCAGTTGTACTCTGTATCTCCTTGCCCCATATATTAAAAACACAGACAAATATAAATCAAAGAGATGAAGCAAAACAGATGAAACTCAGCCTTGTTTGCAGTAGTGCGGATCGCTGTGACACTGTTGGAAAGTGCCAGCATCCATCCGCATGTGAGTGAATAAGCAAACTGGGGCATCCACACGGTGAAACACTGCTCCATCATCCTAGGGAACAGATCACGAGTACACACGGCGGCGACACGGGTGAATCTGAAAAACGTGAGGCTGCCGGTGCCTGGGGCCTGCGCTCCACAGTAGAAGCCGCCGTCCTGAAAGGCCCAGCTCCGCAACTACGGAGCAGCTTCCGCTCAGCCCACCTGGAGAGAAGCCATCGGTGGCAGTGAAGGCCCAGCACAGCCCCCCCCCCCAAAAAAAAACACCCCAAAAATGAGAGGCTGGGGACTTCCGGGTGGTCCCATGGTCTGCCCTGCAGCAGGGGCTGTGGGTCAGTCCTTGGTCTGGAAGCTGAGTGTCCACCGCCGCAGAGCAGCTCTGCCCGCGCTGCGACTGGAGAGTCCCTGTGTCGCAGTGAAGATCCTGCATGACACAACGAGGGTGCCGTGTAACAGCTGAGACCTGGCAGCCAAGTAAATAAACAAGTACTTTTTAAAAATTGAGCTTTGATCACTAAAAAGAAATGTTAGCCTGAGTGAAAGAAGCTACAGTACTCAAATTGATTCTCTTTATATGAAATTTCAGAACCTGTGAAACTATAACGATCAAACTCACGTTGCCTTTGGGAGGGGTGTGGGGTGGACTGCAAGGGGCACAGAAGTGGTGGAAATATTTTCTGTCTTGTTTTGGGTGCCAGGCATCCTAATAGACAGTTTTTGAAACTCTCTTAACTGAACACTTAGTATTTATTTTATTTAAAAAGTAAAATAAAATAAGGCTATGGTTCTTTTGCATAATTCATGGCATTGTCATGCAGTTATGCCGGTTCTGGCTTCCGGTCTCTTTTTCCCACCAGACAGAAGCAGGTATGGGACATGACATTTTGTAGGCATCCGTGCCTGGCACTTTGTGATATTAGGGAGGAAGAAATATTTCTCTACCTTTCTAGGTTCTGCCTGGTCCAAGAATTAAATTGATAGGAAACAGCTTAACAGGAGAAAATTAAAAGTTTAGTAACATGTATGCATGGGTCCCTTAAATCCCATCTGCAGCTGAAGACAAAAGAGGATATAGAGGTGGGGGCTTGAGACTTTAAAGGTAAGAATGGGAGTTCACAAGAAGAGGGAAAAAGAAAGGTTTGGAGAGTGAACGTTTGCCAGGTCAGGCAGACGCAGTGGGACACAGTGTGGACTCTGCCCCAGGTCCTGTTCCCTGACCACACGTAGCCGTTATTCCTTGCAGATAACTAGAGATAGCTCTGTTCTGGGAACAGGCCTTCTATCTAACTTCTTCAGTCAGCTAGGGGGAAGGTCAGAGTTTCTTCCTGAGTCTTTTGGGTATTGACAGTTTTCAGCTGGACAGAATCATAGGCCAGAGAGGCCTTTTGGGTTGGCAGATTTTGTCCCTCTATGGTGGGTACTTGAGATACTGTTGAATGCATGGAATACTACCTTCTGAAAAACCTGTTCCATTAGAAAAAAAGAGTGTGTTTGGAATAGTAGGGGCTGAGGAGGATGTTTAACATAGTCTTTAAGTGCCTAGAAATCTAAGCTTCATAGAAGAGGCAGATCAAGCCTTTATGAATTTAGTTACAGAGATTTGCCTATAAAAAAGTAAAGACTGAGTTTGTATACTTTTAGTGGTGTGCTTTGAATTTTTTAGCCTCTGGATGTCAGGTGATGCCTGCAGTTTAAACTAGCATCACTTCTCTAACGTCTGCCCCTTGTTTTTGGAGTAGCTTTGGGCTGGAGCAGGCCTCTGACTCACACCTCGGTCCTTAGGGCTATGAAGGTACTTCACTGCTGGAAGAAATCTGAGTTTACAGATTCCCTTCCAGCAGCCAGGCAGAGACGCTGAACACTCAGTGGAGTTTTGGCTAGTGGGCCATGTGGTGGTGCCCTGCACTCTGGGGGAGCCAGAAGCTTGCTCCTGGGAAGAACTCACCATTTAAAGCCCGTCTTTAAATGTTTGCCTGAGTCTGGTGTTTCACTCCCAGCTGTCCGTGTTTACAATACCAGGAGCAGTCAGGAATGGAAGGCATAAGACATTTTTGTACAAAATGAGGGGTTCTCAGCAAAATTCCCACAAGAATGCCTGCTATACAACTTTTCCTTCCAACTATAAAAAATATATTTCTTGAGGAAAAATGGGAAGAAAATACTGATGTTGTAACTGGCATTTTTGTGTCCTGGAAACTGCACTGTCTAACGAAAGCATGATCATTTTGTTCCTATGCTGGAACTGAGTTGTTCACTTTTCTGTCCTTGGATATTGAAATTATTTCACATTTTTCTGTTGATAGCTACTAATTAATGAGAGCTTCATAAATTTTAAGTACCAGGCAAGGATTATATTTAGTGTTTTTTTTTTCCATTGGTAATCTTTTATTATACAATATGAAGCAAAGAAGTTGTAATTATCTAAAAATTTTATGGCCAGAAATTTTTAGAGCCACACATAATAAACAGGGGAGCATGTATAGAAGGAAGAATGGGTTCTTTTTTAAAAAATTAATTTATTTTTAAGCTGCACAGTGTGGCTTGCGGGACCAAGAATTGAACCTGGGTGCCGCAGGGAAAGCTCGGGGTCCTAACCACCAGACTGCCAGAGAAGTCCTTTCATTTTTCTATTGAAGTAGAGTTGATTCACAATGTCGTGTTGGTTTCAAGTATATTTAATGTTGAGATGACTGTTTCCTTGTATAAATCTCTGTCTGGGCTTTGGATTTTCTCTCACTGTATTCCAGAGGCAGCATGGCCTCAGGGGTCAAGAGTATGGGTGGTGAGCCCATCTGCTGTGGTTGATCCCAGATTCTCTCTACTAATGCAGTCAGTAGGAAAGAGAAAATAAGCTATGAAATTTAGATTAAAAATCTTATATGTTAGAAATATTTCATCTATATTGATTTTCTTCTACAATATTGTATAAGAATATTCTTATATAAGAATATTCTTGTGAATTTTCAAGTTAATATTCTTATACAATATTCACTTGAGATATTGTACATATTCAGGGAGAAAGGGGGACAGGAGGAGGCAGGCCTCTTACCTTTACTGACTCACCCAATTCCCTTCTGACTTGACGCAGTAACGTCCTGGTGCCTCAGTCTCCTCCACTGTGAGGGTGGAGAATAGTGGATCTCCAGGGCGAAATAGTGAATGCTTAGGGCAGGGTGTGGCTCGGGAGGGGCTGTATTAATGTCAAGCATTGTACTTTACTAAGTCAGAACACATAGTATTATGAGCATTGTAAAGGCTCCTGTGCCCCTGTCGCCAGCTTCCCAAAGATGCCATCAGCACCACCTCAGGGTGCCTGTTTTCCCAGACAGAGTCAGCTGTTAGCAAAACTTCCTTGAGAGCATCTGCTACCACTGGCACGTGATCCTTCAGGTTCTCTTTGTTCTTTGAGCCCTGACTTCTGTAATAAGTGTGCTTTGACTTTCACCTTACATGTTTTTCTTCTTTTTGGAGGCCAGGATAGGCATGTTGTTTTCTTATAAAGATGGGTGGAGAGGGGTCATGGGATTGTAACGTTTGGAACCACTCTTCTAACAGTATATGATAGAGGTGCGTAGGGTCTTTAGAAACTCTGGGAAGCGTCTCTGAGGATCCACTTTTTCGAAACTTGCCTTTGGTTTTCAAGGAAAGAAAGCTGGTTGACAAGGCAAGAGTTGTATAGCAAGTGGAGGCATGGAAGTGGTCAATCTAAGGTGATGCTCTGGTAGATAACCTGGGGAGAAGCTCTTTGCTCCTCTGACTTCAGTCAGAGCTTTTTCCCTCCTTGTTATCTGGNGTGTTTTGGATGAGATTAGCATTTAAATCAGTAGCATGAGTAAAGCAGATTGCTCTTCCTTGTTTGGGTGGGTCTCATCCAATCAGTTGAAGGTCTGAATAGAACACAATACTGGCCATCACCCAATTAAGAGAGACTTTTCCTGTCTGACATCCTCCCTACTGAATATATGTTATACCTGAATCTACAGCAGCTTTCAGCTTTGGACTTCAGCTGGTATATCAACTCTGCAGATTTTAGACATGACAGTATCCATAATCATGTGAGCCAATTGCTTATAAATAAATTTAGGTAGGTAGATAGATACAGAGAAATCAGGGACTTCCAGGTAGCACAGTGGTAAAGAATCCTCCTGCCAATGCAGGAGACATAAGAGACACAGGTTCAACTCCTGGGTCAGGAAGATGCCCTGAGAGAAGGAAATAACAACCCACTCTAGTATTTTTTCCTGGAAAATTCCATGGACAGAGGAGCCTGGCTGGCTATGGTCCACGCAGTTGCAAAGAGCCAAGTGACTAAGCACTTACAGAGAGACAGACATATCTCCCACTGGTTCTGCTTCTCTGGAGAACACTGACAAGTATAGGAAGTAGTAGTGAAGGGGGACTAGCATGAGAAAACATAGAAGTTAAGAAAGCGTAAGACATTTGGGGGTGACAGCGGGTAGGTCAGTTTATATGGGTAGAGTTCTCATAAGGGCTTTGTGGAGAAGAAGATGGAACAGTTAAATTGGAGCCGTAGGCTTGATTCCTGCAGGTGTCCACATCACCAGATGTCTTTTGAGTGGGGCAGGGATATAATTAGCACAATGTTTCAGAAAGATGTGTCTGGACACAGGGCATAACCTCCTGAAGGAGGACAAGTCCCGAGGCCCTGTGTCTAGTTACACACTGAGGAAGAGAGAGCTCCTCTACAGAAACCTAGTTTTCAACCAAAAGAACTGAAAAATACCTTTGGTTAAAAATTAGTTTGGTTAGACTGGGAAGGAGAAGCCACCATGCAATTAAAAAAAAAAATTAAACCAAATGTAAGAAGTCTGGGCTTGTCTTTCTCTAAAAATTACATTTTTGAAACATTTGCACTTTTCTACCATTTTTCCTAAATAAAGCTTCACAGTAGAAGAGACTTGTCATGACTTCCTTGGGTGCCTCTGTGACAGCTTCATCTTTCAAACAAATCAATAGGATAAAAAAGGATTCACAGGCCTTAAAGCACCCCAACCACACTGTAAGTCTTTTAAACCAAAAGTAAACTTTAGACCAAGCAACAATAAGACTGAAAACTAGAACTGTCCCCATTGCAATAGGTAAACACAACTGCTCAGAGGAAACACTGGCCAAATCCCCAACAACCCAGACTACAGATGAAGGTGAGGCAGAAAAAACCATGGTGGCAGGCAACACACTGAGGCACGCTAAAGGGTGTGTGCTAAGTCACTGCGGTTGTGTTCGACTTTCTGTGATCCTATGAACTGCAGCCCGCCAGGCTCCTCTGTCCATGGGATTCTCCAGGCAAGAATACTAGAGTGGGTTCCCATGCCCTCCTCCAGGGGATCTTCCCTACTCAGAGATAGAACCGCTTCTCCTGTATTGGCAGGCAGGTTCTTTACCATAAGTGCTATGAGGGAAGCCCATATAAAGGGTAGAATTGATTAAAATTGCCTAAGTTGCATTCTTTCTCTCTCCTCTCTTTCTTTTTCTCTTTCTCTGCCTTTCACTTTTTTTGACAACAAGGTGGCAACTAAGGTTAATCTTAAGGGAAACTGCTGTACTACAAAAGCAATTCTAAGGAAGTAATAAACATCTCTTTAACACCTTTAGTTTGTCTCAAATGAAAGATTTCTACTGATGGTACAGCTCTCTCTCCAGTGGCTTTTAAGGAATGAAAAATACAGATGGGTTGGGCAAACCCCAAAAGGAGGACAGGGACCCTAGAATTGCTGATGGATTTACTATGAGCTAATTTGGGCATCAAGTTGACATCCTGATGTAAACAGTTGCCTGAATCGTACCAGGGGCTTCCCTGGTGACTCAGATGGTAAAGAATCCACCTGCAAAGTGGGAGACCTGGTTCAATCCCTGGACTGGGAAGATCCCCTGGAGAAGGGAATGGCTACCCACTCCAGTACTCTTTCCTGGAGAATCCCATGGACAGAGGAGCCTGGCGGGCCCCAGTCCATAGGGTCGCAGAGTTGGACACAACTGAGCAGCTAACACAGCCTGAAACTTCACCCATGCTCCGTAGCCCAGTGATTCTCTCCAGGGTTAATTTCTTCTAGAGGATGGCACCCACTCCAGTACTCTTGCTTGGAAAATCCCACGGACGGAGGAGCCTGGTGGGCTGCAGTCCATGGGGTCGCTAAGAGTCAGACATGACTAAACAACTTCACTTTCACTTTTCACTTGCATGCATTGGAGAAGGAAATGGCAACCCACTCCAGTGTTCTTGCCTGGAGAATCCCAGGGATGGGGGAGCCTGGTAGGCTGCCGTCTATAGGGTAACACCAAGTTGGACACAACTGAAGAGACTTAGCAGTGGCGGCAGCAGCAGAAGATACTTATGGATCCCCTACTGATAGGAGCTCTCCCTAGTATCTCCTCAGTTCTACTCAATTTCCACTGAGCTTGTTATTAACAGCAAGCTTTCATCCACCTTACTCCCATCAAGTAGCCCAACTCTTGCCAGAGACAATAATGCCAAAGGCTCTAAGAACCCAGACCATGATACCTTTTCACTCCTGAACTTACCATTTTCCCTCTGGCATCAGCAATGGGATATCCAGATCATATGCTCCTCCTGCTATTACCTATAAAGGAATAGGCTGGAATAACTGTGGACATTGCTGGCCCTCTAGGAATTTTCCCTCCCTGGTCCCAGACCGATGCTGAAATATGTATTCTAGGGTAAATGCCCATTGTGACTTGGGAGTTTATTTTAAATTGAATCCTTAATATGCAAATGTAAGATTCACCTGGGGCACCATAAGAATGAAATCTATCTTCCATCCTGTCTTGCGCTTTTACATTTAAAGGAAAGAAGAGTAATTTTTAACACACCCCTACGATGGTTTTATGCAAATTCTTCAAGCTAGGCAAATTATTTTTGTGTTAAAATTTTTCAACCCCATAAAAACAGGAGTGAATTTATGTGGCATTTTAAAACGATGTTAGGCACATTGTAAAGCTATTTCATCTCATTTATAAAGAAGAGTGAACATAAAAACAGGCCATGGCATAATTAATAGTGAAATGATTTATGGCACCAACTCTTTCTCCATACATATTTATACATTTTCTTTAGATGGTACGAGTTCCTCCCCTCCAGACCCCAATCCCTGCCCTTGCCATATGAGAGAAATGGTATCAGGCAAAATTCACAATATGATGCTTAAACTCTCTAACATACCTGTACACATGCACATGCATGCATACACACACACACACACACACACACACATCAGCATGTGCACCATACTCCTATAACGATTTTTCAAACTTGGCTGCATGCTAGAATTTCCTGGTGAGCCCTAAAAAATACTGAAACCTGGGCTCCACCCCCAGAGGTTCTGCTTTAATTGGCTTGGTGTGCAGCCTGGGGCATCGAGATTTTTAAAAGGTCCCAGGTGAGGCTAACATATAGTCCAGATTGAGATTTACTACATTCAAAAATTTTAAGAATATGAGGCAAAGCTACTACTTGGAATTTAAATGTCCCCTATGAAATGATTTGAGTTAATTTAGAGGTCACACTATAAGGTCGCTCCATTTCTAATTCACCCTGCAATTGATTAGAGCAAGCTCACCAAATATTTCCTGGGCACCTACTATGAGCCAGGCACTGTGGAAGGTCCTGGAGATGCACGAATAAATAAGACAGATGGGCCCTGTATTCACAGAGCACAGAGTTCAGCAGATGTCTGTGGGCAGCATTTTCTACTTCCTGTATTCCAGCTAATGTTTTACCTGTTATTGATATTTAAACTGTATCCGATGATTCTTGAAGTAGGTATTGGATTTTTCCTCTTGAAACTTCTGTTCTTAAACTTCTTATGAATACACATGCAAGCCAGTGAACTCGTATANTGGTGATGGGGGTGGTATTGGTGCATGGGGTGGGGTGATGGGTGTGGGGACAGTGTTTGGGGGGGGAACAGTAGTGAGTGTGGTGGTTATTATGGTGGTGGTGATAGGGTGAGGTGGGTCATGGCAGAGCCCTCCTGGGGTGGGTTGAGTCACCTGGTTTGTGGCTCCTGAAGTGAACAGGCGTGCTTCCTGATTCTGTAACTAAGACAGGTGCCCCCACAAGCTCTAAGCTACCCAGAAATAAAAGCCCTGGGCAGGAGGCAGTCTCTCTGTGAAACAAGCCACGGCTTTCTCAGTGGCTTGGGGTCTTGTTTTTGGTGATCTCCACCTTCTTAGCTTGCCGTTGACTCCCTCTGGGTCTAGCTCAGCTCTTACAGGAGGGAAAGTACACGTGAGTCACCCTGTAATTCCACAACCCTGGGCGAGTGTGACACAGATAGAGACCTGTGCAGACTCTGCCCTCCTGGTGCCTCAGAACAGCAGCGGTCACGTACCTTCCAGCAGGGCAGCTGCACCTGGAAGGTTCTTGGTGTTCTCCTGCACGTACCTTCCAGCAGGGCAGCTGCATCTGGAAGGTTCTTGGTGTTCTCATGTTCCTATTCTTAGGATGCTCAGGGGGAGAAGGGAGATTAAAAGCAGTTGCTGGCAGTCTTATATCCTTGGCCAGTCGTGAGAACAGATACCAGCGAAGTCTTCTTCCGAGCAGAACCCATCCCTACCGTTTGGTTTCCAGCCGCCGACCCTATGAATCCCGTCCCTGTCGGCAGCTGCCGCCCTGACAGCGAGCACACGGCAGAGGCTGCCGGGGCGGGAGGCGGGAGGGCGTCTGCGGGCGGGCTTCCAGCAGCCATTGTTCCGGGTCAGCCCTGCCTCAGCTTGCGGAGCACATTTCCCCAGCCCTGCCTCGGGATTCCCGACAACCTGGGCAGAACCAGACTGCATTTTGTTCCACGGCGATTACACTTGGGGGGTGATTGCTGAATATTTCTGTTATGGGTTCTCCTTTCACGGTCTCTAAAGACTGATCACTGTATCCCAGCCAGGGCGCCGCTCTCTGAGGAGGCGTCGCCAGCTGCTCCGCCCTTCTTCCCCAGCCTCCAGCCGCCCCGCTCCCCATCCTCCCCCACCCCTC
>SJYW01051306.1:316581-328764 GCA_006410735.1 Raphicerus campestris | reverse complement strand
TATTGAAATTAGGCCAATTAATAGCCCTACAATGACTTCCACATGTTCCAATGAAAGGAAGAATCAATCAATCCAGCAAAGTTGAATGCCATCTTATTTTAATAAGCTGTCACAGCCACCCCAGCCTTCAGCAACCACCACCCTGATTAGTCAGTGCCATCAGGATTGAGGTCAAACCCTCTGACAACCAAAAGACTGCCTCTCGCTGAAGGCTCAGATGATGGTTAGCATTTTTTAGCAATATTTTTAGTTAAGATATGTACATTTTTATACATAATGTTATTGTACATGTAACAGACTGTTCAGTTCAATCATTTAGTCATGTCTGACCCTTTGTGACCCCATGAATCGTAGCACGCCAGGCCTCCCTGTCCATCACCAACTCCCAGAGTTCACTCAAACTCATGAGCATCGAGTCAGTGAGGCCATCCAGCCATCTCATCCTCTGTCGTCCCCTTCTCCTGCCCCCAATCCCTCTAAGCATCAGAGTCTTCTCCAATGAGTCAATGCTTCACATGAGGTGGCCAAAGAATTGGAGTTTCAGCTTTAGAATCAGTCCTTCCAATGAACACCCAGGACTGATCTCCTTCAGAATGGACTGGTTGGATCTCCTTGCAGTCCAAGTCACTCTCAAGAGTCTTCTCCAATACCACAGTTCAAAAGCATCAATTCTTCAGCTCCCAGCTTTCTTCACAGTCCAATTCTCACATCCATACATGACCACTGGAAAAACCATAGTCTTGACTAGATGGACCTTTGTTGGCAAAGTAATATCTCTGCTTTTGAATATGCTATGTACGTAGGTCATAACTTTCCTTCCAAGAAGTAAGCATCTTTTAATTTCATGGCTGCAATCACCATCTGCAGTGATTTTGGAGCCCCCCAAAATAAAGTCAGCCACTGTTTCCACTGTTTCCCCATCTATTTCCCATAAAGTGATGGGACCGGATGCCATGATCTTCGTTTTCTGACTGTTGAGCTTTAAGCCAACTTTTCCACTCTCCTCTTTCACTTTCATCAAGAGGCTTTTTAGTTCCTCTTTACTTTCTGCCAAAAGGGTGGTGTCATCTGCATATCTGAGGTTATTGATATTTCTCCCAGCAATCTTGATTCCAGCTTTAGTATAGTATAAATATAACTTTCCAATGCACTAGAAAATCCCAAGGTTCCTGTTATTCACTTTATGGTCATATTCCCTTCATTGCAATGGTCTGGAACCCACAGTATCTAGTAGGTCTGTCTATAATCTGCCATTTAAGACCCTACCAAGGGTAGCCCTGAGACATATCTGTGCAAAGGTATGTTTCCACTAACCTTTCATGTCCTGTTCTAAACACCAGGAAGTCTAGAGGATGTCTAACTATCAGAACATCTACTCTTTTCTCCGTCTTATTTCCTTCATCTACAGCTACTGAGATGTTACGCTCTTCCAAGCCTCAGCTCAAAAGAAAGCTCCTCTGGGAAGCTTTCTGTGCCTACTCTTGGGCACGTCTTTCTCTGTCCCTGAACTGCTATACTGTAGACCACTCTGACCGCATGTACACATGGCGCCTTGACTTGTCTTCACATGCTTCCTTGTCCTAACTCACCACTGGAATGTCAGCTTCTTGACACTGTGCCTTATTAACCACAGCAGCTCCCAGGGCATCCAGAACATGGACTTGCTCACAGTAGGGAAGAAAATGTTGAATTTTGAACAAAGGATATTTGAGCTCACAGGTAGAGGAAAGAGGTGCTATAAACCAAGAAACAGAAGCGTCACTACATAGAAATGACTGGAAATAAGGAGAATAAACTGTATGTGTGGGAGCTGCATGGACCCTTTTGAATGTGCTTTGAGTTTTATGAAGTCTGATACCTTCAGTGACCCCAGTGTCCACATCCATCACTGATCCCTAATGTCAGGAGGTCCTTTCCCAGCCCCTCCCTCACTCCTGTCCTTGTAGCTGAACAACACAAACATCTACCAGACTCCAAGGGTCTTCCCTGGAAATTCTGCTCTAAATCTTTTTTCCGGCCATTAAAGCTGGGCTTACTGCTCCTTCCACCTAAGACGCCAGTCTGGAAGCTGGATTGCTTTGCTTTATGCTATGGCTGTTAAAGTGTTAGTCGCTCAGTTGTGTCTAACTCTTTGCAATCCCTTGGACTATAGCTCGCCAGGTTTCTCTGTCCATGGGATTCTCCAGGGAAGAATACTGGAATGGGCAGCCATTTCCTTCTCCAGGGAATCTTCCTGAGCCAAGGTTGAACCCAAGTCTCCTGCATTGCAGGCAGATTCTTTACCATCTGAGCCACCAGGGAAACTTCATGCTATGGCTATCCATTGATAATCTTCTGATGCCCTGGGTTTTGGATTCTGGCTTGTGTTTCTCAATACCATCTTCACATCTCCTCCAGCACAAACTCTTAACACTTGAACCTCAGCCAGGTGCGGCCTATCTGCTTAAAAGAGCTCTTAATACCCAGCACTTGCCTCCTCCAAGGCCACTGTCACACTCCAGGTACTGGTCGACTTGCCCCCACTTGTCTTTACTGTGCCCTCACCCCCTGGTGCTGGCTCTTGCTGGCTTGAATATTTACATTTTAGCTCCCTTAGATACACTCTAAGAGCAGGCAACTTGATATTACATCCAAAGGGCCCACAGCACCCAAGTAAGAAGGTCCGAGTTATTTCCCTGGATCCTTGCTCTCAAGGACTTCCAGCTCTAGTTGACCTGGCTCTGACCTCAGATGTGACAAGTTGACAGGAGCCAGCAGCAGAGAACCTAGAAACATGCAGCAGAAACCCCATGCCACCTTTAGGGCACTTGGGATCAGCTATTGCCTCTAGCTGCTTCCGCTCTTACGTGACCCTACTGTAAGGCTGAGGTCAGAAAAACACAAAGGAACCTACTTCAGAAAAGGGAGACATTTTTAAGAGGGAAGACACTGAAAATATCATCGCAAGCCACTATTTCCGCAATAGGTATATAGCATGTATCGGAGCAATAACTACAAGCACTTTGAATTGCT
Organism: Raphicerus campestris; assembly: GCA_006410735.1. Classification (NCBI taxonomy): domain Eukaryota; kingdom Metazoa; phylum Chordata; class Mammalia; order Artiodactyla; family Bovidae; genus Raphicerus; species Raphicerus campestris. The sequence goes on along the minus strand of SJYW01051306.1, from coordinate 325,752 downwards.
CCAAAACCCTTGAAATAAACCAAATTTCATTTTTAATGCATGCAATAAACTTTTCCCCTAGGATATCAGTTAAGATGGCTCTAACTTAAAAAAAAAATAACAACCGACTCGTTCTGTATTCCTATGGCTGAGAATAAATAGATCAACTAACTTTAAAGTTGGCAGGTTTACAGTTCTCACAGAGAAGAGAAATTAAAGCCAAACTGAAGATAAAAAGTAAGTATTTTTTTATATTTATGAAGTCTTAAAATTACAGAGCTGAACATACAAGGTCAATAGAGAGCTGGCAGAGAGCTGCAGTTAGACGTCTCCTACATTAGCTTTTTTCCCCTAAAGTGAGAAAATGTAATTGAGCAGGTGGAGTCGTGGGCTGAGTCAGAGAGCAGGGATGGGCCTTGGCTCTGGGGCTCTAAGCAAACTCTCCATCCTGAATAAACATTTGCAGGTAAATCCCCAACTCTAGGCTCTGCTAAATCTCTTCCCAAAGATAAGTCAAAATATGAATTGTGAAGTATCATGCTCTCTGGAGTATTTGCAAATTATCTTGTCTTTATTTTGCAATTATTTTGTGTTTTTTCCTTAGATATTTGCATTCCGTCACCCACCAGAGTAAGCTGCACAGGACAAGATTTCTGAGTGCAGAGAATAAAGCCTGACACGTTTGTTTCTTTATAAAAATCTGTTGAATGAAGATATTTTTATTCTTACTGTGGTGGTTTAGTTGCTCAGTTGTATCCGACTCCTTGCAATCCCATGGACTATAGCCCATCAGGCTCCTCTGTCCATGGGATTTCCGAGGCAAGAATACTGGAGGGGGTTGCCATTTCCTTCTCCAGGGGATCTTCTGATCCAGGGATCAAAATCACATCTCCTGCATCTCACCAACCTCAGCACCTATTCAATGCCTCCCCAAAAAGAAAAAAAAAATTTGCTTGTTCACTAAATATATAAGAACCATACAAGCACTATAATTTAAGGTGTCACTTTCAAAGGTAACATTATATTTTATCACTTTGAAAGCCTGTCACTGAAGCTGAGAAAGAATATTAATCTTCCTTGTATTTATCGCTCTGATCACTAGAAACTTATTAACATTTAATTGTCTTGAATATGAATTTGGTTTCCAGGAAGCTTCAAAGAATTAGCACACTCTGAGTAAATCCTTGTAAGATATTAGTTTTTGATCTAAAGGATAGTTAATTTAGCTTGTTTACATGACAGACTTGGACAGAGTTAAAGGTTAAATTCTACCTTGGAAGTCTAAATATAACTGACAGTTGATATTAATAATTTTATAATTAGGGAAACTATGATTAGAATTGTCTAAATACCTTGTGCTAGCAAAAAGTGTCATATGATTCTGATTCATCCTCCTGAGAGATGACCTGACTTTTGGGTTTTCATTACCCTTAGAATTATCAGCTTCAAAACAGCATTTATGAAAAGAAATTAACATAAACCTTTAAATGAGTTTTTTTCTGAAAAGCTACTTGCTCATATAAAGTTGAAAGTCAAAAACGAAATTACTTAAATTAATCATTCCTTCACTCACTCAACACGTAATTACTGAATGCTTGGTTTGTGTTGTTTACTATGCTAAGTTTTGGCAAATGCAAAACAAACAAAAACAAATCCATAAGACACTGTCCTTATTCTTGAGGGGTCTAGTGAGGGAGTCAGTTTTTATTTGTTGATTTAATAAGTATTGGTATTTACAAAGACCATACAGCTTAAGTTTACATTAGGCTGGAAGCTCCATGAGGGCAAGAGCTAGTCTGGGCTGCTCACCACTTAATCTCTAATGCCAGGAGTATCCAAAAGTATGTGTTTCTGTGTGACGTTTTCCAAGGTGTTGGTGCAGACAGAAAGACGTGTGAAAACAGAACAACATACAATGTGGCAAGTGAGATAATAAAAGAATGCACAGGGAGCTTTATTGCCTCAATATACTTCCTTAGTTGGCCTGCAGAAGGCAAAGAAATAGACACTGTTGAGCTGAAGCCCAGTTGGCATGCCAAGCATGAGAGGATGCTCCAGGCAGAAAGAATGGCATGGGAACAGGAAAAAACAACACAGCATACTCTAAACCCACAAAGTTTTATTACAGCTAACAAGGAAATTTCAAGAGTGCTACGGACATTATCAGGATTTTTCTCAGGTTAACTGTTACCTAAGCAAAAACAAGGCCTCTGCAAGTAATTGACATGAAAAATTATAAATGGACTAAATCTGATTTCTTATAATTATTTAATCAAAGGATAAAGAACCTTTCACTATACCATTTGCAAAGTCTGAGTTTTCTTTTCGAATATTAGTGTTTTTGATGACTTTCAGAAACATTGTTCAGTGGTTTTCATAACGCCTGGAATCAAATCAGAGCTGTAGTTGTTCCTGATGCAATGAGGATTTAATATTTCTAATCTTCTATACTCTGAACAAGCCAGCAGTGAAACCCCATGCCCCACACTGCCATTTCCCCTAGTCTGATAAACTATCTCAACTGTGTATTGAAAAACACAAATAAATAAATACATGCATTCAACCAACAAATAAATGGTGATTTTTGGAGGCTGAAGGAGTTCTTTATTTTGTGTGCACACCCAGAAATAACTTCTCCTGAGTGCCTTAGAAGAATAAAGCTGAAAAGGTAAGTGAGGTCTGGTTATCCTTGGAGAAACAGAGAAGGAGATACAGCTCTGGTCCTTTGGGATAGGACTGTGGGGAGGAGGGAGGGTGGGGCAAGGCATAGTGCAATTCACAGGAGGGTAACCAGGGAGCTAGTGTATCTGAAACTCAGTTGAGGAGGTCTAGGGTATTTAGGTTGAAGAATCATACACTGACAGGAATAACAAACTTCAAATGATGTAGGGAAAGTGTGGTGGTTAATTTTAGGTATTAGCTTCCCTGGGCCAGGGAGTATTCAGAAATTTATTTGCTCAAACATTATTCTGGGTGTTTCTATAAATGTGTTTTGGATGAGATTAGCATTTAAATCAGTAGCATGAGTAAAGCAGATTGCTCTTCCTTGTTTGGGTGGGTCTCATCCAATCAGTTGATGGTCTGAATAGAACACAATACTGGCCATCACCCAATTAAGAGAGACTTTTCCTGTCTGACATCCTCCCTACTGAATATATGTTATACCTGAATCTACAGCAGCTTTCAGCTTTGGACTTCAGCTGGTATATCGACTCTGCAGATTTTAGACATGACAGTATCCATAATCATGTGAGCCAATTGCTTATAAATAAATTTAGGTAGGTAGATAGATACAGAGAAATCAGGGACTTCCAGGTAGCACAGTGGTAAAGAATCCTCCTGCCAATGCAGGAGACATAAGAGACACAGGTTCAACTCCTGGGTCAGGAAGATGCCCTGAGAGAAGGAAATAACAACCCACTCTAGTAGTTTTTCCTGGAAAATTCCATGGACAGAGGAGCCTGGCTGGCTATGGTCCACGCAGTTGCAAAGAGTCAGACATGACCAAGTGACTAAGCACTTACAGAGAGACAGACATATCTCCCACTGGTTCTGCTTCTCTGGAGAACACTGACGAGTATAGGAAGTAGTAGTGAAGGGGGACTAGCATGAGAAAACATAGAAGTTAAGAAAGCGTAAGACATTTGGGGGTGACAGCGGGTAGGTCAGTTTATATGGGTAGAGTTCTCATAAGGGCTTTGTGGAGAAGAAGATGGAACAGTTAAATTGGAGCCGTAGGCTTGATTCCTGCAGGTGTCCACATCACCAGATGTCTTTTGAGTGGGGCAGGGATATAATTAGCACAATGTTTCAGAAAGATGTGTCTGGACACAGGGCATAACCTCCTGAAGGAGGACAAGTCCCGAGGCCCTGTGTCTAGTAACACACTGAGGAAGAGAGAGCTCCTCTACAGAAACCTAGTTTTCAACCAAAAGAACTGAAAAATACCTTTGGTTAAAAATTAGTTTGGTTAGACTGGGAAGGAGAAGCCACCGTGCAATTAAAAAAAAAATTAAACCAAATGTAAGAAGTCTGGGCTTGTCTTTCTCTAAAAATTACATTTTTGAAACATTTGCACTTTTCTACCATTTTTCCTAAATAAAGCTTCACAGTAGAAGAGACTTGTCATGACTTCCTTGGGTGCCTCTGTGACAGCTTCATCTTTCAAACAAATCAATAGGATAAAAAAGGATTCACAGGCCTTAAAGCACCCCAACCACACTGTAAGTCTTTTAAACCAAAAGTAAACTTTAGACCAAGCAACAATAAGACTGAAAACTAGAACTGTCCCCATTGCAATAGGTAAACACAACTGCTCAGAGGAAACACTGGCCAAATCCCCAACAACCCAGACTACAGATGAAGGTGAGGCAGAAAAAACCATGGTGGCAGGCAACACACTGAGGCACCCTAAAGGGTGTGTGCTAAGTCACTGCGGTTGTGTTCGACTTTCTGTGATCCTATGAACTGCAGCCCGCCCAGCTCCTCTGTCCATGGGATTCTCCAGGCAAGAATACTAGAGTGGGTTCCCATGCCCTCCTCCAGGGGATCTTCCCTACTCAGAGATAGAACCGCTTCTCCTGTATTGGCAGGCAGGTTCTTTACCATAAGTGCTATGAGGGAAGCCCATATAAAGGGTAGAATTGATTAAAATTGCCTAAGTTGCATTCTTTCTCTCTCCTCTCTTTCTTTTTCTCTTTCTCTGCCTTTCACTTTTTTTGACAACAAGGTGGCAACTAAGGTTAATCTTAAGGGAAACTGCTGTACTACAAAAGCAATTCTAAGGAAGTAATAAACATCTCTTTAACACCTTTAGTTTGTCTCAAATGAAAGATTTCTACTGATGGTACAGCTCTCTCTCCAGTGGCTTTTAAGGAATGAAAAATACAGATGGGTTGGGCAAACCCCAAAAGGAGGACAGGGACCCTAGAATTGCTGATGGATTTACTATGAGCTAATTTGGGCATCAAGTTGACATCCTGATGTAAACAGTTGCCTGAATCGTACCAGGGGCTTCCCTGGTGACTCAGATGGTAAAGAATCCACCTGCAAAGTGGGAGACCTGGTTCAATCCCTGGACTGGGAAGATCCCCTGGAGAAGGGAATGGCTACCCACTCCAGTACTCTTTCCTGGAGAATCCCATGGACAGAGGAGCCTGGCGGGCCCCAGTCCATAGGGTCGCAGAGTTGGACACAACTGAGCAGCTAACACAGCCTGAAACTTCACCCATGCTCCGTAGCCCAGTGATTCTCTCCAGGGTTAATTTCTTCTAGAGGATGGCACCCACTCCAGTACTCTTGCTTGGAAAATCCCACGGACGGAGGAGCCTGGTGGGCTGCAGTCCATGGGGTCGCTAAGAGTCAGACATGACTAAACAACTTCACTTTCACTTTTCACTTGCATGCATTGGAGAAGGAAATGGCAACCCACTCCAGTGTTCTTGCCTGGAGAATCCCAGGGATGGGGGAGCCTGGTAGGCTGCCGTCTATAGGGTAACACCAAGTTGGACACAACTGAAGAGACTTAGCAGTGGCGGCAGCAGCAGAAGATACTTATGGATCCCCTACTGATAGGAGCTCTCCCTAGTATCTCCTCAGTTCTACTCAATTTCCACTGAGCTTGTTATTAACAGCAAGCTTTCATCCACCTTACTCCCATCAAGTAGCCCAACTCTTGCCAGAGACAATAATGCCAAAGGCTCTAAGAACCCAGACCATGATACCTTTTCACTCCTGAACTTACCATTTTCCCTCTGGCATCAGCAATGGGATATCCAGATCATATGCTCCTCCTGCTATTACCTATAAAGGAATAGGCTGGAATAACTGTGGACATTGCTGGCCCTCTAGGAATTTTCCCTCCCTGGTCCCAGACCGATGCTGAAATATGTATTCTAGGGTAAATGCCCATTGTGACTTGGGAGTTTATTTTAAATTGAATCCTTAATATGCAAATGTAAGATTCACCTGGGGCACCATAAGAATGAAATCTATCTTCCATCCTGTCTTGCGCTTTTACATTTAAAGGAAAGAAGAGTAATTTTTAACACACCCCTACGATGGTTTTATGCAAATTCTTCAAGCTAGGCAAATTATTTTTGTGTTAAAATTTTTCAACCCCATAAAAACAGGAGTGAATTTATGTGGCATTTTAAAACGATGTTAGGCACATTGTAAAGCTATTTCATCTCATTTATAAAGAAGAGTGAACATAAAAACAGGCCATGGCATAATTAATAGTGAAATGATTTATGGCACCAACTCTTTCTCCATACATATTTATACATTTTCTTTAGATGGTACGAGTTCCTCCCCTCCAGACCCCAATCCCTGCCCTTGCCATATGAGAGAAATGGTATCAGGCAAAATTCACAATATGATGCTTAAACTCTCTAACATACCTGTACACATGCACATGCATGCATACACACACACACACACACACACACACATCAGCATGTGCACCATACTCCTATAACGATTTTTCAAACTTGGCTGCATGCTAGAATTTCCTGGTGAGCCCTAAAAAATACTGAAACCTGGGCTCCACCCCCAGAGGTTCTGCTTTAATTGGCTTGGTGTGCAGCCTGGGGCATCGAGATTTTTAAAAGGTCCCAGGTGAGGCTAACATATAGTCCAGATTGAGATTTACTACATTCAAAAATTTTAAGAATATGAGGCAAAGCTACTACTTGGAATTTAAATGTCCCCTATGAAATGATTTGAGTTAATTTAGAGGTCACACTATAAGGTCGCTCCATTTCTAATTCACCCTGCAATTGATTAGAGCAAGCTCACCAAATATTTCCTGGGCACCTACTATGAGCCAGGCACTGTGGAAGGTCCTGGAGATGCACGAATAAATAAGACAGATGGGCCCTGTATTCACAGAGCACAGAGTTCAGCAGATGTCTGTGGGCAGCATTTTCTACTTCCTGTATTCCAGCTAATGTTTTACCTGTTATTGATATTTAAACTGTATCCGATGATTCTTGAAGTAGGTATTGGATTTTTCCTCTTGAAACTTCTGTTCTTAAACTTCTTATGAATACACATGCAAGCCAGTGAACTCGTATATGTTTATTACAGCAATAAGAACACAGGACATAAAATAACCTTGAAATTAATTATCATTTCAGAAATCACCAAAAGACAAGTAGGAAACATCTCTTTACGACGACTTGATCCTCTGTTGTGACATTCGTAAGAAAAGCACAGCTGAACTTCCCACTCTTGCTAAGAAGACTGGTTTCCATCAGAAGTCCAGTATTGAACTATATCACTCTTTTTCTTCCTGTGATTCCTGATGTGGGCTTGAATATAATTTTAAATAAATTCTAAAATATTTGCTAAGCTTTTCAAAGAGTTGTTTGAGCTATAAAGGGATCACTGGACAGTAAATACGTCAGCAGCATTAATGGAATGTCATTCAATTTCTCTTGACCAGGTTCATCTGAGAATTCTGCTCACAAATGGTTAGATCAGGTGAATTGAAATTATTTCTTCATTTTTAATGGGAGAACAGGAGCACAACGAGGTGAGTTAGCAAACTCACAATCCCACAATCCAACATGGAACAGAATTTTCAGCAGGAATTGATTCAAAAGTAAGTCACATTTCAGTCCTGCCTAGAGTCCACTACAGCTGTCTACACAGGCTGCATTAATAATGCTAGCTAGACCTAAACAGCAGTGTCCAGAGATGTTCTAAAACATTTTTATTACATATTCACCAGGCAAGGAAAGCATTTCCCTTTTTAAAAAAAAATAATTTCGTTTATTTTTTTCTTTATCTGTTTATTTTTATTTTTGGCTGTGCCGCGCCTTCGTTGCTGTGCAGGCTTTCCCTGGTTTCAGAGAGAGGGGCTCCTCTCTGCTTGCGGTGTGCGGCTTCTCACCACGGTGGGTTGTCTCGCTGCCAACCACGGGCTCCAGGCGCGTGGGCTTCAGCAGTTGCAGCTCATGGACTCAGGACTGTGTCTCCCGGGCTCCAGAGCACAGCCTCAGTAGTTGTGATGTGCGGNAATAATTTCGTTTATTTTTTTCTTTATCTGTTTATTTTTATTTTTGGCTGTGCCGTGCCTTCGTTGCTGTGCAGGCTTTCCCTGGTTTCAGAGAGAGGGGCTCCTCTCTGCTTGCGGTGTGCGGCTTCTCACCATGGTGGGTTGTCTCGCTGCCAACCACGGGCTCCAGGCGCGTGGGCTTCAGCAGTTGCAGCTCATGGACTCAAGACTGTGTCTCCCGGGCTCCAGAGCACAGCCTCAGTAGTTGTGATGTGCGGGCTCAGTTGCTCCGCGGCATGTGGGATCCTCCTGGATCAGGGATCGAACCCGTGTCCCCTGCACTGGCAGGCGGATTCTTCACCACTGAGCCACCAGGGACGCCCCCATTCTTTTAATTATCAGATATTCATTTGACTTTCTCTAAAATACCAATTTTTGAAAGAAGTTTCTTCATTGTTATAATTTCCAGATATTCCTCACAGTACAAGCTTCATTTCAAAGCAATACATGTGTGAATTTTTAACAAGGTTCATTTTTAAATAGTATAATGAGGCTAAGTCGCTCCCTGGTAGATTGCTGAGCCTTTCAGGCCAGTAGGGGCCCACTCATCACATCTATCAGACACCCACCAGCTAAGACTGCACCGCAGAATTTGATATAAACATCGTGCATGCACAGAAAGGCAGAGAGATGAGGGACTCAAAGCTGGAAAATATTCATATTTTAGATTTCCCCATCCTGTGGGTCAAGAAGGAAAACTAACAGAACATAGTCTTGAAGGTGGAAACCGAAACAAAACAGAGATAACAAAGGGATTTACATCCCCGCAAGCCCCTGTTGGAACCTTTTCAGGGACAAAGAGCTCACCACTTCCTTAGGGAGCTTGTTCCACTGTTAGATTATTTCAGAGAAGAATTCCATCTATCCATCATCAGGACTCCAGTGCAACACAGTTTCTATCTATTTGTTCTGCCATAAGCCAGCCATGAAAGTATTTAAAGGAACTTACCATTTTTACTATAAGCCTTTTCTTTCTGAGTTCAATTCCTCAGTTCCCAAAACAGTTCACTATATTATATGGCTTCAGATGTCCTTCCATTGGATTTAAACCATTTTGAATGCTCTGTGGTCTGTAATTATTCCTGTCCATGAGTTGTTCATTGTTCACTTGCTAAATTGTGTCTGACTCT
>SJYW01051306.1:290125-315153 GCA_006410735.1 Raphicerus campestris | reverse complement strand
TCTATATATATATATATATATATATATATATATAAAATTTTGCATTTTTTCCACTTAACTGTATATCTTGCAGTCTTTTTATGTCGTGTTGTACACATTTTCCCTTGTTAGTATTCTAGAAAGTGGATTAGGTATGATTCATTCATCTAGTCTCCTACTGACTGACACTTAGGTGGTTTCGTGTATTTTGCTACAGTAAACATCTTTGTATGCTGATCATAAATATACAAATATTTCTATAGATTTACTACAGGTAGAATTGTTCATGCAGAAAGTTGTTTTCATTTGTAATGGATCCTGGAAAACTGCCCTCATAATTTTTTTTTGCCATTGCACATATGGAGCTGTCTGCCTCTGCTTTAGTTACTGTCATTCTTATAAAATTTATGCTGGTATGAAATATTTATGCTGGTATGAAACGTATCTTTGTATACGTTTCTTGATTGGAAGGCTGGGGAACCTTTCCCTGAATCTTTTTCATTTCTTCTTTGAATTGTGTGCTGACATCATTTGTAGTTGGAGAGGGGCTGCCTTTTTATCATATTGATTACTAATGGGATTTTTCATCTACTTTGGATATTCTTGGTGTGTATATTATATATAGCATATATTTTCTTTGTCATTTTTTAAACTTCATTTATAGCATCTGTTGTATCAGGGCTTCATCAGATTTGTCAGCCACTGATATATTCATTTTTAAAGTGAAAGTGAAGTTGCTCAGTCGTGTCCGACTCTTTGCGACCCCATGGACTGTAGCCTATCAGGCTCCTCCATCCATGGGATTTTCCAGGCAAGAGTGCTGGAGTGGATTGCCATTTCCTTCTCCAGGGGATCTTCCCGACCCAGGAATTGAACCTGGGTCTCCCACATTGGAGGCAGACACTTTACCGTCTGAGCCACCAGGGGCTCCTTGTACATTTTTTGGGGGGTATAACTAGTTTTGAAACCCTCTTCTTACCCAGCTATTTTAAAACATACTTTTTAATACTTTCTTCTAAATGGTTTTAATTTTTTCTCACTCTCCTTTCTGGTATTGTATAGCTTCCTCATATACTGTCAGGGAGGATACATCTGAGGATTTTATTATGCTGTGTGTCTGAGGTACATTGTCAGCACCATCTCCTTTTTAAGCTGTCTTCATTTCCTTGGGAGAAAGTTGAAGGATTTCTGAAAGAGTAAAGAGCTTCTCTATGAAGATGATCGTTTAGATATGCCTCCTTTTGAAGTGTGGCTTTTAACCATATTTAGATCTAGCAATAAAATGTAGATCATGCTCTGACCAAAGAGGACCTGTGATTGAAAATAATGCCAATTTCATTTCGATTCAGATCTTAACAAATAATAGTTATAAAAAACACTCAGAAAAATCATCAGCCTTGGGAATTTAAGTGGATAAAAGCAGTAATGATATAAGGAGAGCCTTAGAGTTTTGATGCTGTCATTTCTTGTAGAAGAGGAAGAATTCTGTTTAAGCAAAGAAGAATTGATCTTGAGAATGAAGAAAAGAGAACCTCTCTCCCCGAGTGTTAAACTGCGTGCATCGCGCAGAGCACGAGATGTGCTGTGACTGGAAGTGAGGACCGCCGGCTCCTCGGTGCGGGACCAGCTGTGGGCTTGGAGTCAGTGGGGCTGTGAGGTCGTGGCTAAGCTGAGGCGTTACTGGGAAATAACACTGGTCTCCTTTCATCCATGGAGTCCTGTGATAGTTTGCAATCTTATTCTTTTTAATAGATCAATGGCGTGATTTTGGTGGAATTGTCCTGAAAAGAGTCTTGCTTTTAACAAAGTGGGTTGGGGGAAAGCGTGGCTAGGGCTCTGAGATGGCCAGTTTCTTCTTCTCCATCTGTGATCCCCCAGAGGCGGGGCACACAGACCGATGGACCAGCTGGAAATTGGATGTCAGCTATGCTCATGGGGACATCATGATGCTTCTGTTATTGGGGAAGAGTTTTCAACCAAAGTGGGATTGTGCCTTCAATTCCTTGTGCCAGTGTCGTTGGTTGCGACCCCTGTGGGTGAAGGTCCTGACAGATGGGCGGGGCTGCTGTTAACTGGGATGAGGCCCAGGGCCCGAGTGATGGGGGGCGAAGCTCACGGCGGGGTTGAGGGCTCTTAGGGGCTGTGGCATCAGGTCTGCCTCCCGCCCTGCCCATTCCTGCCCACCTGAGCTTCCTGGTCACAGCCTGGTGGTCTCACTAATCCCAGCTGTTTCTTCCAGCTAGTTTTCCTTCCTCTGTAACAAATCTTACAGCTTCCGCACACTGCTTGCACCATCTTGTATCACAGAGTTGCTTCCTGGCAGGCGCAGGGAAATTCCCTAGACCCCCTTTTCCTCTGCCTCCCGTCTCCCCTCACATGGACTCCACACTTCATCTTGTCTTTTCCCTCCACTCCCCTTCCATCTATCTGTCCCTTCTCTCTGTTTGGATAGAGCCTTTTGCCAGGTGGCTCCTAGTCTTCCAGAATTCACACCTGACTGTTATTAGTAAATGCAGAGATCTCATCCTTGTCCTAAATTCCAATGTGACCCTCTGGGAAGCCCTCCTGAGTATCCTTCCTACACCCTCTAGAATCACTAATCTGCAGAAGGTGAATTCCATCTTTTGTGTATCCCCACCACTGAAGATCTGGCCAAGCCTCACCTTTTCCTTTTTGTTAGTTTATTTTTTAAAAGCTGGCGTTTTGTTTTCTGAGTGTGAAATCCTTTTTGTTAGTTTATTTTTTAAAAGCTGGCGTTTTGTTTTCTGAGTGTGAAACGATAATATTGCAATACGCTTTTGCAAATTGTGTCTTCTCCCCACCCTCTGCCCTTGGTGGCTGTGTGATCCTGGGCAAATGTTTAAGCTCTGAGTGCTTCAGATCCTGCTGTGAGTGGGTGGCATGACCCCATGACGGATTTTGTTCGCATGCCTGGCAGTCTATCTGTGTTACATGTCTGTAGGTAAAAATAGTACCTGGCACATGGCAGGCACTCCCTGTTTGCTAGCATCCTCACACTCTTTCACGAAAGTAGGTAGGCTGAGGCTTTTTGGTAGTGGAGTTTGTGGCTCTAAAACAGACAATTGGAATGGGAGAGAAAGTGAAGGATACTTTAAACTTTTGTAGCAGATGGTATAATTTTGTCACAATCTATTTGGAGTAGACTTAGTGATCATACTTGAACGTTTCAAAGCGCATTTACAGCCACCATTCACCTGGCTTTGTCTTTCCCCTTGGCCTGGTCAAAGAGGCAGGTTCCCTGTTGCCAAATGTTTGTTGTTTGGAATTACTGTTTGCACAGTTTCTATTCAAGCAGGCCTGTTTGCCTAATGTCTCAGACAAACAGAGTTATGCTGAGGACACTTGGTCTGGTGTTTCTTTAGAACAAAGGTCCTCATTTCTTGACATTTTTCTTCATGCTTGAAAGTGAAGTCCTTTTAAATTGGAGACTCCTTGTTTTTCCTGCATTATTAGATTGGGGCTTCTGTCATTTGATGACACAGAAAAGAAGTGGGTTTTGGCATCCAATTTCAGGTCCCACTTAGGCTCTGAAATCTCAGGCTAGTTTCTTAATCTCACCAGCCTTGTTTGTGACATCATTAAAATGTGGATGTACCATCCAGCTCCAAGAATCATGGTGAGATTGCCGTGGAAATGTGTGAAGGTACAGAAAGAAATAGCTGATGGTGGCATTTCCCCTGAAGGACTTGTGTCCAGCCTATAAAGCTCAGCTGCCTGTGTAAATCACCTTCATGGTGTGCGTGTCAGAGATGAGTTAAACTAGTTGAGCTGGTTGTTTTCTTCTTTATTTATTAATCCCAGGGGAATCCTGCCTGGGGTGTTAGAGGAGAGAATGTGATGAGCTGGTGGAGCAGTGAAATCTAACATCTGATTGGTTTGCCTAGTTGCAAAAAAAAGTTAGGCAAACACAACTTTCTTTTCGAGGGACTTCATTTGAACAGCTCTAAGGGTCAAAGAAGAAAGAGATGATTTAGTTTCCTTTTATTAAGAGTTGTTTGCGTCCTGGGCAAAATAGTGGTGGAGGCGGGCTTTACTCGTGTTTGTTTAAAAGGGGGAGTTGACTGTGAGTGGGAGTGTCTAGTCAGTGTTTTCCCTCCTGTCCAGAAACTTGCCAGGACGCTGACACATGAGTGCTGGTACGGAAAGCTTAGGGAGCTGCTGGACAGATTTCCCGCGGAAGGATGGGCCAGGTCCTGAGGGACGATGGGGACTGGACCTCGAGGCTGGTGGCGCTGATGTGCTGCATGGGTCAGTAGCCACCTGTCCGCTGGCCTCCGCGCTGCAGGGTCGGGGGGCGGGGTGGTGTGCAGGAACCGATGGGTCCCACGGCGGGGCTGTTATAGACTTCGGGGCTCCTTTCAGAGTCTGGGCAGGCTTCCATGACCACTCCTGCGGCTCCCTGGACAGGACTTCCCCCTTGTTGTTTGACCTAGGGCACGCATTGAGATAATCCTATAGTTATTTTATGGGTGATACAAAGTGGTTTAGCTTTGATTGGATTTTACCGAAGACCAGACAGTGTAAGTTGTAATAATCGATACTCTTTTTATACTTTTTGTTTTTTCAAACTCTGCTATTGTTTGCCTTCTCTGTCATTGTGGAATGTTCAGCCACGTTGTACTTTACGAGATGATCATAAATGTATGTTTTCATTTAAGACGTACTCTCTAAATGAAGTACTTTTCCAATAGAGGAATGTTTTAAAGTTCCATGCAGAAAAATAGTTTGTAAAACAAGCAGAATCAGTTAATAACTCGAGAGTCTTTTGCTTTGTGTTGCCTTAGCAACGTTGCCCTAAATATAAACCTCAGCGTTAGACCTCCGTCACTGAAGTGAAAGAAAGAGCCGTTATGAAACTTACAATTGGAAAATTAGATGGTGTCATCTTGAATACTCCCTCTTGAAATAATGTGTGTGGAAAGTGCTAGATCACTGTCTGCCCAGACTTCAGTTATTCCCGGGTTGTTAAGTTGCTTTCTGAAAGACAGTAGAAGCCCTGAGTCCACATTAACTCTTTCCTCATTACCGTAGCATCCTGGGAGCCTTTGAGGGTAAAAGACCTTCCTTTGGTGTACTTGAAGAGGGCTCATCTAGGGTTGAAATGAAGTGAAGTCACTCAGTCGTGTCTGACTCTTTGCCACCCCATGGACTGTAGCCCACTCAGGCTCCTCTGTCCATGGAATTCTCCAGGCAAGAATACTGGAGTGGGTTGCCATTTCCTTCTCTAGGGGATCTTCCCAAACCAGGGATCGAATGCAGGGTCCTCGTTGCAGGCAGATGCTTTATCCTCTGAGCCACCAGGGAAGCCCATTACCATGGCTTAAAAGATTAGGTTATTATTGTTAGAAAACAGCATCAGAATCTATGAATCATGTGTTATTTAGTTCAGTTAGCCTTCGTGCCTTACCCACTACTTCAGCTGTGGACCATAATCCCCAGATACCACCTCAGTATTGACCTGCTAAATGTCTAACACCCACCTTACATTTTCAGTAGTGCTTTTGAGCTATTATCAACCACAACAAAACATCAGTGATCAAAAAAACCTTTATATGGTTGTATTATGTGAATAAGTCTCATTATTTGATCATTTGCTATAATCAGCTTTCTTGATCTGTCACGTGGCTAAGAAATTAACCAATACATGAGTAGTTTTTAAGAACTTGTGTTCTGTTCTTCATGTTCCTTAAAATATAGGACTGATTTTTATTAATTTGAGAAAAAATATATATTTAGAAGGAAATATCAGAAATTAATAATTATTAAATATATAATTAGATTGCTTCTAATTTTTCATTGTAAATTATGCAATTAACATATCAATGCATATGGCTCTCCATGACCCAAGACATATATTTTTTATTTTTAAATTTATTTTTTTGAAGAGTAATTGATATATAATATGTTAATTTCTGCTCTATAGCAGTGATTCAGTTACATGTATATATATATATATGTTCTTTTTTAAAAAAATGTATTTAATCATTATGTACTAAAAGGAGTTTGTATGATACACATCATATGTTAGACTTAATGGGACAGGGTAAATTTGTTAGAGTTCATATTATTATGCTGGTTTAAGTCGCTAAGTCATGTCTGACTCCTGCGGCCCTATGGACAGTAGCCCGCCAAGCTCCTCTGTCCATGGATTTCCCAGGCAAGAATACTGGACTGGGTAGCCATTCCCTTCTCCAGGGGATCATCTTGACCCAGGAATCAGAGTTGGTCTCCTGCGTTTAGGACAGATTCTTTACCGACTGAGCTACCAGGGAAGCCCTCATATTATGTGATGATTCAGTAAATTGATAGAATTTTGGTAGAGAGTTCATCTTATTTTTTTGTAGCTTTATATGGAAGCTGTCTATTCTTGAATTATAAGGATTTTTTAAATGTAGTTTCTTAAAAAAGCGTTATTTTTGACCTCACTGGGTCTTCATTGCTGTTCATGGGCTTGCTCTGGTTGTGGCAAGCGGGGGCCCTCATCATTCTGGCATGCGGGCTTCTCAGTGTGGTGGCTTCTCTGATTGTGGCGCATGGGCTCTGGGCACCTGGGCTGCGGTGGTGGAGCATGGGCTTGGGAGCACAGCTTCAGCGGTGGTGGCCCACAGGCTCGGGAGTGCAGGTTCAGCGGTGGTGGTGCATGGGCTTAGTTGCTCCCCCCAACCCCCACCCTACAATGTGGAACCCTCCTGGACCAGGGATGGAACCATGTCCCCTTCACTGGCAGGCAGGTTCTTAACCCCTGGGCCACCAGGGAAGTCCAGATTATAAGGCTCTGGAATGAATGGTCCACTGTAGGTTTCTGCCCTGATGCTCAGCATTAGGCCCTGGATCCCTAGCTGGATGCTTAATATGGGGGCTGCCCGGGTAGGGCTCCCCAGCCTGCACTCTGTTTTCCTTGCTGGAGGTGAGAGAAGCATTGCTGAGGTGTGACAGGAGCCCTAGACTTTGGTGAGCAGGTGCCCTCGTTTGTGGTTGTCGCAAGTCCACAGCCACGGCTTCCAGCAGCAGCTGTGCTTGGGGCTGCTCAGCACTCCCCAGGCGACAGGATCTCAGAGGAGTGGGAGCATTTCTGGGGTATCACAACACTTGGGTTCTAACTGCTGCTGCTGCTGCTAAGTCGCTTCAGTCGTGTCTGACTCTGTGCCGCCCCATAGACAGCAGCTCACCAGGCTCCCCCATCCCTGGTATTCTCCAGGCAAGAACACTGGAGTGAGTTGCCATTTCCTTCTCCAATGCAGGAAAGTGAAAAGTGAAAGTAAAGTCCCTCAGTCATGTCCGATTCTTCGTGACCCCCATAGACTGCAGCCTACCAGGCTCCTCCATCCCTGGGCTTTTCCAGGCAAGAGTACTGGAGTGGGTTGCCATTGCCTTCTCCGTGGGTTCTTACTAGGCCTCTTTTAATCTGAAATTATGAGATCAGTGTTTCTTCTAATTTATTTTTTATTGAAGTATAGTTTAAAAACTGAATCACTGTGCTGCATACCTGACCAGCTAATACAGCGTTGGAAATGTGTTGAGTTGACCAAAAAGTTCATTTGGTTTCCATGGTTCTCGTAGCACTTAGTTGTCAGCGGACATACTCAAAATATGTAAATCAGGCATTGAAAATCATTCACACTTGTATATGTGCATACACACAAACACGCACACACAAACACACACACCACACAAACCACCTCTTCTTTATTCATTCATCTGTCAATGGTCGCTTCCATGTCTTGGCTGTGGTAAACAGAGCTGCTATGAACACTGGGGTTCTTTTGAAATTACATTTTTCTCTAGATATATGTCCAGGAGTGGGATTTGCTGGGTCATATGGTCTCCAATGCTTTGCCACGTGATGCAAAGAACTGATTTATCGAAAAGACCCTGCTGCTAGGAAAGATTGAAGGTGGGAGGAGAAGGGGACAACAGAGGATGAGGTGGTTGGATGGTATCACCGACTCAGTGGACATGAGTTTGAGTAAACTCTGGGAGTTGGGGATGCATAGGGAGGCCTGGTGTGCTGTTACTCCTTTGTTCTTGCCTTACGTGCTAATTAGTTGCTAAGTGCTAAGTTGCTTCTGTCCTGTCTGACTCTTTGCCACCCTGTGGACTGTAGCCCACCAGGCTCCTCTGTCCATGGGATTCTCTAGGCGCGAATACTGGGGTGGGTTGCCATGCCCTCCTTCAGGGGATTTTCCACCCAGGGAACGAACTGGCATCTTTTATGTCTCCTGCATTGGCAGGCAGGTTCTTTACCACTAGCGCCACCTGGGAAGCTACTTAGGTTCTTTTTGATTGCTTTAGAAATAGCAAGGCTGAAAGATATAATATCACTATGGCTTCAAGAGATGTAATAATAATAGTGATATATACCACCGTATCTAAGAATATAGGGGATTATACCTTGTTAGACAGAGGAGGATTGTCCTTTGAGAAGCATAATTAATTCACATCACGGCCGTATGTTTGTTGAGTGCACAAAAGTTTCATGGCCTCTACTGTGGGGTAGATAAAGATGACTAAGGTCTGGGTCGTGCCCCAGGAGACTCACAGGGGAATTCATAAATATTTTGTGAATGGTGATATTGGTTAACAATTATTGATGCAATTGGTCTTGGCAGAGTAGTTATATGCACAATGCCTGCGGTTCTTATGTTGGGGATCAGGCCAGTTTCTAAATTTCGTGTGTGGACCTCATGGCACACACGGGGTGGGGTCTTGGTTCCCCAACCAGGGACCCAGCCCTCGCCCCTGTGGAAGCTTGGAGTATTAACCACTCTCTGGATTGCCCAGGAAGTCCCAAGGCAAGTTTAATAATTTTAGCATAAATTCTAAGCATTTATATTCAGATTCAGCAATCTTCTGTCTCCTTGGTCAGCTTTTCTAGTCTTTAATACCCAATGTGAAGTTAAGGATGAGACCAGGGGATTTCCCTGGTGATCTGCTGGTTGGGACGCCACGCTCGCTGCAGGAGGCACTGCTTCAGTCTCTAGTTAGCAGAAATGGGATCCCTCGTGCTGCAGCCCTAAAGTTAGACTAGAGGTTTGCTCACTGAAAGGGAATGTATTATTGATAGTACCCAGCGTTAGTCTCTGTTCAGATGTCTTTCTGGTTCCCCTTGACGTTGATGGGAAGTGGGAAGGGTTTCCAGGGGATACTTTGGGGAACACATGCTTGTGAAACATGAGAGAGACTACGTGGTCTGCCCCCTTCCATTCTTGATGGCATTAAAGGGTAAGAGAGCTTTGAAGTAACATGCCATCACTAGGTAGCTTGCAAAGAAGTGGATCTGAACAAATCTTTGGATTGCTTTACTAAAATTTATTTATTCATTTCCTTATCATTGAACATTTATTTTTTTCAAAACTTTTGTCTTGAAATAGTTACACTGATTTATATTGTCATAGATTTTGTGCACAACCATCATTCTAGTTGTAGGATAAGTTTTAGGAGTGGGCTTGCTGGGATACATCATCTATATATATATATATTTTTTTTTTAAGCAGGCTTTTTTTTTAAAGTATTCTTTATCATTGTAAGAAATGGATAATTTTTTAAAGGTGTGAAGTGAAGTCACTCAGTCGTGTCTAACTCTTTGTGACCTCATGGACTGTAGCCTACCAGGCTCCTCAGTCCATGGGATTTTCCAGGCAAGAATACTGGAGTGGGTTGCCATTTCCTTCTCCATATATTTTTAAGGCTTTTAATATTCTTTGGCAAATTGTCCTAGAGCAGCACTCTCCAGCAGAAATGTTTGTGATGGTGGGAATGTTCTTTATCTGTATTGTTTAGTGTTAGCCACTGCATACTTGAGTTGTGACTGGGTAATCAAAGAACTGAGTTGTTCATTTTGTTTTAATTCAAAATTTAATAGCCATATATGTGACTTGTGACTAGAGTATTGACAGTGAAGTGCTAGAGGATTTAAACCAAAGTTCATTTCCAATACCAATGTGTGTGTGTGTATATATATGTATATTGTAGGGGGCGACAGAGGAAGAGATGGTTAATAGCATCACTGACTCAATGAACATGAATTTGAACAAATTCTGGGAGGTATTGGGGAACAGAGGAGCCTGACATGCTGCAGTTCATGGGATTGCAACGAATCAGACTTGACTGAGTGACTGAACAGCAATATGTACACATGTATCCATATGTGTGTGCTTAGCTGCTCAGTTGTGTCCGACTCTGTAAGACCCTATGGACTGTAGCCCCCAGGCGGCTCTGTCCATGGGATTTCCCAGATAAGAATACTGGAGTCGGTTGCTATTTCCTTCTCCAGGGGATCTTCTCAACCCAGGGATTGAACCCGTGTCTTCTGGGTTTCCTGCACTGCAGGCAGAGTCTTTACAGCTGAGCCACTGGGGAAGCTCCACTGTTTCCTGGTCAATATGAATTTATTTTTTCATAAAATCTTGCCAACTTGATAGATAAAAAAGCTTATTTTTATGACTTTATTATTTTATGTATTTTTATGTTATATACATATATATATAACTATTTATATATATTGTTATTTTATTATTATTATTTGCTAGTGAGGTTGAGTACCTGTGGGCATTTTTCATTTTAAAAATTAATTTTATTAATTTCATTTCATAAATTTTAATCATCTTCATTGTTTGCCTTTTTTGCCCAGTTATACTTTATGATATTCATCTTTTTCTTTTTTATTTGTGTTTTTTGTGTTAATAGTAACTAAGATATTTTTCCCAGTTGACATATACAAGATTTTTTGTTTATATTTAAATTAGTGTAAAGCATAGGACATAGGACAACCATTCATACATAGGACGACCATTTTCTTTTTTAAAAAATTTTATAGGATTATAGTTGATTTGCACTGTTGTGTCGGAGAAGGCAATGGCAACCCACTCTAGTACTCTTGCTTGGAAAATCCCATGGATGCAGGGGACTGGTGGGCTGCAGTCCATGGGGTCGCGAAGAGTCGGACAATACTGAGCAACTTCACTTTCACTTTTCACTTTTCTGCATTGGAGAAGGAAATGGCAACCCACTCCAGTGTTCTTGCCTAGAGAATCCCAGGGATGGGGGAGCCTGGTGGGCTGCCATTTTTGGGGTCGCACAGAGTCGGACATGACTGAAGCAACTTAGCAGCAGCAGTATTCCATTGTATGTATGTACCGCGTCTTTATCCACTCATCTGTTAGTGGACATTTAGATTGTTTCCACAGCTACCAGCCTCCTCTCTAGGCCTTGGAGATCAGGGTTCTCTTTGAAATGATAACTTGATAAGCCAGAGTATTCTAGTGCTTTCCCTCCTAAATCATAAGACCTCCCTCATTATTCTCTGAACCATGTCTAGAAACCAGGACAGCATCACCCTCCATGCCAAGGATCTAGTGAGGTGTTCCGTTGTTACCAGATGGTTCAACACAGAGAATCTAACAGAGAAGGCGCTTGATTTGTAATTCAAGTTAGAGGACATGAATTCAGTCATCCCTTTCAACTTTGCATGTTTGCGAAATAATCGTTGACAAATCTTTTAACTGCTGGAGGTCTTGGTTTCCTCTTCTGTGAGATGGAAATGACCCTACCTTTTGTGGTCCTAAAGACCAAGTGGGATGTTATCTGTGACCAAGTGCTTTGGGAAGTTCATGCAAGGGCTTGCCCTAAGCTGGTAGTGACGGAGGGGTGAGAGGGCTTCCTGGTGGTGGTGGCTGTGGCGGGAGGGGGTAATGCAGCATAGGTCGTACGCCGCGTTAGGAAGAGGTCTCTCAAACCTCATGATGCCAAAACTTAGCAAGAAAATCAAGTGCACTAAAGAGTACCCTTTGAACATCTTATTTTTCTTTATTTGCATAATGGTAATGAAGGTCTCCTCTTCCTGGATTTTTACCAACCTTCTTTTATTCTTTTCTCCCCCTTGCAGATGAACGGGACAAAGTTCAAAAGAAAACATTTACAAAATGGATAAATCAGCATCTCATGAAGGTCAGTGTGCATTTCTTTTCTATCTTGGGATGGTTTTGCAGACTTTAGTTTATTGTACAGTGCTTTAGTATATGGCTCTGAAGAAAAACCTTTCAGTGTCAGCTGCTGAGTTTCAGTTCTAGAGTATTTCATGTTCATTTCAGGCATCTGTTGTTACTTGGTGTGTGGCCTGCAGGTCCTGATGGTGGTTGGAGATGAGTGACCAGTGATGGTGGTCTGGTCTGTGACCTCAGTCCAACCTCTTATTGAGAGTGTCAGTTCAGTTCAGTCCAGTCACTCAGTCATGTCCGACTCTTTGCGACCCCATGAATCGCAGCACGCCAGGCCTCCCTGTTCATCTCCATCTCCCGGAGTTCACTCAGACTCATGTCCATCGAGTCCATGATGCCATCCAGCCATCTCATCCTCGGTCATCCCCTTCTCCTCCTGCCCCCAATCCCTCCCGGCATCAGAGTCTTTTCCAGAGAGTCAACTCTTCGCATGAGGTGGCCAAAGTACTGGAGTTTCAGCTTTAGCCTCATTCCTTCCAAAGAAATCCCAGGGTTGATCTCCTTCAGAATGGACTGGTTGGGTCTACTGACTCTCAAAACTCTCCGCAGGTTACATGTTTGGGCATTAAAAACTGCAATTTTGAATAACTTTTTTTTCCTTTCAAGATTGCAGGCAAGTTCTGGTGTCAGGTTTATGTGGATGGTGGAGAGTTAGGTGGGAATAAAGAGGGGTTATAGACAGAAGTCTAGACTCAGTATTCTTGTACTTAATGTGAACCAGAAGTTGATTCTGCATTTCTCTGTGAAACAGTTAATAGTTGTATTTCTTAATTAATATTTGTGTTCCAGAGGTCACTTTGAAAATCTGTTGCAGGCTCTCCCCAGAAATACACATGTGCACCACGCGTGCATACAATTTCTTGGCATTATTGGGTCCCACCAATCCAGTAATTCTATAAATGTCATCACCGACTCGATGGATGTGAGTTTAAGTGAACTCCAGGAGATGGTGATGGACAGGGAGGCCTGGCGTGCTGCAATTCATGGGGTCACAAAGAGTCAGACACAACTAAGTGACTGAACTGAACTGAAAGACCCCATGGGATTTCACAGTTAACTTAGTTCCCTTTTTTCACTTTTTATGGCCAATCCTGAAGTTAGAGGGAGGTAGTATTTTAAGTCTGTTGTTTGGGACTTGGAGAGAATTTTCTCACATAAAACATTATGGTAAAAGTGGTTATATTCTTAGGCTGTCCTGGAGATCCTATTTAAACCATCATGTAGCCTAGGGAGATGGTGCCCATAAATAATCACATCTAATAACCGTCTATAAAAGTGATGCATATTTCATGGGGTATGTCAGGTGATATGAGAAGTTTTAGTCCTCTCTCTCACCATGGACAGAATCTTTTCCCAAATCTGACACGCCCTTCGGGTGAGCCGTGTCATCCACTCCCCCCATCTGAGGGTCAGTTGGTGGGTGTTTCTGTTACTGCTGGGATTTCTGTCCCTCATCCTCTGATATGTTGGTTAGAGTTTGCTGTTTGAGGCTTTCCTGAGGAGGTGTGCTGTGACTTCTATGGAGAGCATCACGCCAGCAGTCTGCCTGCCCTCCTCCTGGCTTCTGGGTCCTCCTGTGTGTCCTGTGCCTCCCGTGGGAGTGGACCCTGCGCAGGCTGGAATAGAGCGGCAGGCTGGAATAGAGCGGGGCTGCTGTGCGGGCTGGGATGTGGGATGTCGGAGCTGAAGACTCTGACAAGACTCCCATTTCTGAGATGAGTCCCGGGGAAGTGAGGTTCTGGATAAAAAGATGCCCCTTTGGTGGCTGCTGGTCTGCCAGTCTGTTTTAAGAAAAATATTTATTAAAGTATAATTGATTTACAATGTGTTAATTTCTGCTGTATATAGCAAAGTGACTTAGTTATACAGATATATACATTTTCTTCTCTGGTGGCTCAGTGGTAAATGTTGAGACCTGACAGAAGCCATGACAAGCTTCAAGGACTAGAGTAGTCAGAGCTACAATCACAGAAAAAGCTGGGTCACTCCCCAGAAGGAGCTGAGGTCATCATCCCCCCGACCTTGAGACTCAGCCAGTCAGCATACTCCCCATAGCCTGCTTAGAGCTAGCCCAGATAACATGAAAAGTCCCTTAAGCCAGCCCGCATGCGCAAAATTTAGCCAATTAATATGTATTAAGAACCCCTTGCAACTAATCCGCCCTTGCCAACTCTCTGTCTTTGTTCTAAGTCTATAAATACTGCTGTAATTCAGGGCTCGGGGCCCTCTTGCCTTACTCCACTGTGTTGGATGTGGCAGAGTACCCTAACTCGAGTTAGCAATAAATAAACTCCCTTCTTGCCTTTGCATTGCCGTGGTGGACCTGTTCTCTCAGTCTATTCGGAGACTTGGACTCGGAGCATAACAGTAAAGAATCCACCTGCAATGCAGGAGAACCTGGGTTCGATCCCTGGGTTGGGAAGATCCCCTGGAGAAGGAAATGGCAACCCACTCCAGTATTCTTGACTGGAGAGTCCCATGGACAAAGGAGCCTGACAGTCCATGAAGTCACAAAAGAATCAGGCATGACTTCACAACTAAACAACAACGTACATTTTCTTCAGATTCTTTTCCTTTCTGGTCTATCAGAGGATACTGATCCTGGTTCCCTGTGCCATGCAGTGGGACCCTGTCTACCCATCCTGTGTATAACAGGTTGCAGCTGCCAACCCCACACGCCCACTCCATCTCTCCCTTTCCCTCTTCCCTTGGCAACCACAGTCTGTTCTCCATGACTGTGAATCTGTTTCTGTTTCATAGATCATTTGTGTCATATTTTATTTATTGTTTAGTTTAAAAAATTTTAATTGGAGGCTAGTTGCTTTCAGTGTTGTGTTGGTTTCAGCCATACAGCAGTGTGAATCAGCCATAAGTATATATATGTGTGTGTATCTACAAGTACATATCCCCCTCTTAAGCCTCCTTCCCAGCCCCCTGATCCCACCCCTCTCGGCTGTGTCAGATTTTAGATTCCTTCTATGTGGTATCACGTGATATTTGTCTTTTTCTTTCTAACTCGCTTCACTTAGTATGGTAATTTCCAGATCCATCCACAGTGCTGCAAATGGCCTCTCTCACTCTCAGATGGTTGAGTAGTCTTTCACTGTATGTGTGCACCGCATCTTTATCTTTTTATCTGTTGATGGGCATTGGGATTATTTCTTTGTCTCGTCTATTGTGAATAGTCCTGCTAAGAATATAGATGTGCCTGTATCTTTTTGAATTACAGTTTTGTCCATATCTATGCCCATGAGTGGGACTGTAGGATTATGTGGTCACTCTATTTTTAGTTTTTTTTTTAATTTTAATTTTTACTTTATTTTGCTTTACAATACTGTATTGGTTTTGCCATACATTGACATGAGTCAGCCACAGGTGTACATGAGTTCCCAATCCTGATACTTTTAGTTTTTTGAAGAACCTTCACGCTGTTCTTCCTAGTGTCTGCACCAGGTTACATTCCCACCAGCATTGTAGGAGGGCTGCCTTTCCTCCACAACCTCTTCAGTATTTGTTACTTGTAGACGTTTTAATGGTGCCCATTCTGACTGGCGTGAGGTGGTACCTTGTGGTAGTTTTGATTTGCATTTCTCTGATAATCAGTGACGTGGAGCATCTCTCCATGTGCCTGTCTGGCCTGGCAGTCTGTGTGACTGTGGTCATTGGGGGGGTGGCGGTAGGGGAGGGATACAGAGGGTTGGCCCGTGTCCCTGGAGTGTAAGCCCCATGGTGCTGACAGTTGAGGATAGAAATTCACGAGGATGATCCCATGGGAACACCATGCTGGCCTGCGATGGATGCTAGTGGGACCCACCGTCTACTGGATGTGTTGGGCTGGCCCACTCATCTGATGAGCATCTTGTAAACTGGATGAATGAGTTTAAGGAAAGTGCCTTTGCTAAAAATTCAAAACGCTAGTTGAGCTGTTTGAGGACAAGGCTGCATCATCCACTCCCAGGGTGCATCCTGGTCCCTTGTGTGGATAATGCACATGCGTGCTTAAATCACTTAACCCTCCAACAACCTCCCAAAGGTGGTTTCATTTAGTGGTTATGGACACATAACTTTCAGAGTCAGATGGCAAGGGTGCCCATCTCACTTTATGTGGAGTAAGTGATGTCTTTTTTTTTTTTTTAATAAAATAACACATCTCAAAGATATAAGGCTTCTGCTGTAACCCAGTAAGAATTAGGAAAATAATAATTTTACACACAATAGCCATTTGATAGATGCCAGTCCAACTGGTTAGGGTTATAATCAAAGTAGCGTATTTGTTTCTTGATGTAGGTCAGAGTTTAAAATTTACTCTTATTAAAACTAAAATTTCTGACACAAAACTCAAATGTGTGAGAACATAATTTTATAATATTTTATTATTTTCTGTTTGGAAGTTAGAGCATTACCTTCAACTGGGAAAGGTGATTGCATATCCCCAGATGTGGGGTAGCAGGCTGTTCAAGTTTGTGTTGCGAGTTGGCCAGAGAAAGGCCAGCCTTGGTGTCATCTCTTGTGTGTTTCACCCGAGGGATGACAGAGGAATCTAAGACACTTCTGCTGTCAGAGATCATTTGATCACAACCCAGTTCACAGGAAATGGAAAATAAGTGTGTGTATTTTAGGTTAAAATGTCAATATTAGAAATATTTCTTCTGTGTTGATTTTCTTACGTTCTTCCCTTGAAATGCTGAACATATTCAGGAGAAACAGGGACAGAAGGGAAGTGAGTCTCCTACCTTTCTTGCCTCACTGCATTCCTTTTTAGTGGATGTAAGGTATGTTATTTGAAGAGTTTTTCATAAAATTAATCATGCTAAAAATGTGAAGGGAAAGGATGACCATGAGTCAACAGAATGAAGGAGTAATTGATGGGTAAGGAGAGAAAAAAGTGGGAATAAAATCACTTCAAAGGCGTTTGAGTCATTCTGTGTGTATACTTGCTCTGCTTTGTCTGACAGTGGCCCTCCTTAAACCTGGGGGTAGGGAGAGGAAAGTGGGGGACAGAGGAGGAGAGAGAGAAGAAGGGAGGAGGTTTGCAGGGTGAGAGGGGCGGGGTAGAGACTGCTCACTCAGTGGCCTGGGGGGCTGACTCAGAACACAGGGTGCTCCCCATCTTTTGAAAGAATTCTTAAACCTTTTGCTCTGTTTTGTTATTTTATGTGTTTACTTTAATGTGATTTTATGTAATTATTTTACCCCAGTTGTGGCTCCAAGAAGACTGTTCCTGGTAGTTCTGCTCCTTCAGGCAGTGAGGTGATTGAGAGCTTAGACCCAGGACAGATCTTCACCAGATTTTCCGTTTCACTTGATAAGTATTTTGTCTTTGAAAAGAGACTTGTCTCCTGCAAAGCTGCCTGTGATGCATAAGGCAAAGGTGGGAGGCAGACGACCCTGTGTGACTGTGGCTGACGCTACTCTGGCCCTCCTCCCTGGGCGGTGGGAGTGGTGGGTTGGTGGGGAGCTTGATACGATCACCCGATCACCCGGCTGAGCAGGCAGGTGGTGCCTGGCCGGTGGGCAGCCCACAGCGAGTGCCCGAAGGGGAGGCTGGTGTGTGTGCTGCCGATCAGACAGAGAAGCAGGGTTGGGACGCCCGGGCACTGCCTGCCTCGTCTGTGTCTCCTCTTGACCGCAAGCGCTTCCCTCTTAGTTCATCTGGTTTAGAAAGAGCCAGGGCTGGAGGTCAGAATCCATGGAGGAGACAGATGGCCTGGCTTGCCTTGGAGCCCTGCGGGGACCCGTGGCTCCAGACTCTGATCCTCTAAGGCTCGCTCATCTTAAATGATTCCTCTCCCCACACGCCCCTCCCCATCCATGGTTGCTCTTGGGGCCCAAGGCCTCTTCTCCCTCCTTTTCCGTCTTCTTGCACACACTCCCCTCGCGGAAAGGGGCCTGTGGACTCCGTGTACCTGCCCTTGGGTTCTCACGTCTCACATCTTCGTCCCCGATCCCACATCGGGAGCAGCCAGCCGCGCTGGTCCCGCCGCGTCAGCAGAGGTGCGGGCAGCGTGACCTGGCCGGGCGCCCGCCCCGCCCGGAGCGCCTCAGTGCACCGAGGTGCTGCCGGCTTCCCGCGGCTGTTAGACTGTTGACTTTCCCCACCTTATAGTTTCAGCTATTTGCTAATTAATCCTCGTGACTCAGGAGGTTAGGATTTATCCGGCTCTAAACTAGTGTATACCCAGTGCCCAGGGGAAGCGTCTGGCAAGGTCGATTTTTCAAAGTTGATTTGACTGAGAAAAGTAAATACTGTGGGCTTACATTACTGTTATATCCAAGCGTGTAAACATTGTTTCCTTAAAATACTTGGTTAAGATTTTTTTTCATATAGCTATCTCTAGAAAAAATGACTATAGCCTTATTTTATATTGGAGCTAAAACGACATTTTTTTAAATAGTTTGCTTAATTAAACCTTATGTTTGCTGGTGAGCAGACGTCTCTGGCTTTTTTCCAAGTGTATTTAAATTTTAGTGCTCTGGTATTTCTTAGTTGTATGACTAAGCCTGTCCTTAAACTGATTGTTCTAGCAAGAATGTTTTCCTTTTGGGTCCTCATTCTTCAGAATATATTTAAGAATATATCCCAGTTAATGCATTCATCTGCTGTCTCTACATGTCGTCTTCACACACGGAATATACTGGATTATTTTCTTTGCAGATTATGATCTCTGTATAAAACTATTGTTAAGTAACAATTATGTATTATTCTTTAGCATAATTTAAATTGTAGTGGTAAAACATGAGCTGGATGTTATTGAAAATACCTGTGACTTCAGTTAGCTAAATTTTACTGAGAGTTGTTCCAAAATATCAAATTGATGACCTTCTATTATTCACAGTATTTATTTTTGCCCATTCTGCCAATGGGACTTTATATACTAGAGGGCCTTGGGTCACTGCTTAATTTTTGTTATTCTTGATCACATGCTATCTATCTCATAATAGAACTTCAGGAGCATATGTATAGCACCCAGATCTCTAAGTCCTGATGATGTAGCTTTTGCCTTGCTCTGAGGACACAAGAGGCAAGGGATCCTTTTATTTCCTGAACCATTTGAAAGACTAGAAGATTCCTTTTCAACTCATTGTTTGCCTGGACCCAGAATTAGAACTTGCGCTGTGACTGAGAGGCTGTATTGAAGAGGAATAATTTAAGGTGAAGAACAGTGTTTGGAAGCTTAGAGTCTGGGGAAGTCATGTAGTGTGCTTCCCTTGCGTTGGATTCATCTAACCGTTTATGGTGGAATCATTTTCTTCAGCATTGGTTGACTGTCCTGTGAACTTACTCCTTAACACTGTGTCGTCAGATGTTTGGTCTGAGCTTTCCTTTGTGTGTGTGCTCAGTCGTGTCCGGCTCCTTGTGACCCTGTGGACTGTAGCCCGCCAGGCTCCACTGTCCATGGAATTCTCCAGGCAAGAATACTGGAGTGGGTTGTCATTCCCTACTCCAGGGGATCTTCCCCACCCAGGAATCAAACCTGCATCTTCTGCATTGTCAGGCAGATTCTTTACTACTGAGCCTCCTGGGAAGCCTGAGTTTTACTTTATTGACACATAAATGCATTTGGAGAGGAAAAGGCACTGGATTCCAGTACTGAACTATTCCCTTGTAGTAACCTGCGTGATTACCACCTGGGAGACAGCCTGCTAAGGATCACACTTTAATCTCTGTTCTGTCTTGGGAAAGCTTGATTTCCTCACGGCAGAGATATCCTTTGCAAAGGCAACAACTTCATGGCTCCACCAAATCAATCAGTCACACTATTTTTTATTGATTTGGTGGCTGGAAGGAAATGTAGACCCCTAAGCTGAGAATGGAGAAGGCAATGGCACCCCACTCCAGTACTCTTGCCTGGAAAATCCCATGGACAGTGGAGCCTGGTGGGCTGCAGTCCATGGGGTTGCGAAGTGTCGGACACGATGGAGCAACTTCACTTTCATGCATTGGAGAAGGAAATGGCAACCCACTCCAGTGTTCATGCCTGGGGAATCCCAGGGACGGCAGAGCCTGGTGGGCTGCCGTCTGTGGGGTCGCACAGAGTTGGAAACGACTGAAGCGACTTAGCAGCAGCAAGCTGAGGATACGGTGATAATTTTTAGGGAATAGGTAAAAAGCTCTATTTGCTCTGTGTTCTCAGCCATCACATACTTCTCGAATAATTTTACCATCTTTGGGCACAGATGAGAGAGGAGAATTTTTGAAGCATCGACTTTATAAAGGACTAATGATAAATGCTTTTTCTGAAACTATAATGCAAGTA
Organism: Raphicerus campestris; assembly: GCA_006410735.1. NCBI lineage: Eukaryota > Metazoa > Chordata > Mammalia > Artiodactyla > Bovidae > Raphicerus > Raphicerus campestris. The sequence continues at coordinate 294,899 of SJYW01051306.1, read as the reverse complement.
TTGCTTCTTAAAATCTGCAAATAAGGTCTTTTTTTCAAGACCTTAGACTTACATGAGTGGTTCTTAAACTTCAGCTATATCATAGTCTCTTGGAGGGCTTGTTACAGTAGATGGTTGGGCTTCAGCCCAAGGCTTCTTATTCAGTAGATCTGGGAGGGACCTGAAACTCTTCCATTCTAATAAGTTCCAGGAAGTTAGGTTTTCAAAAAAAAAGCTGTTGCTGCTGAGCCGGGGCCACACTATGAGAGAGCACCTGTCATAGAGAAAATGATAAATATTATAATGAACCCATCAGATTCATTTGATATGACCAACAAATATAAGCAGGTTTAAAAAATAATTGTAGCTACTGCATATCTGTTATAAGCTATATTTATTAATTAAATATTAACTAATACTTATAATATTAATACTATTACTACTGCTAGTAGTAGTAATAGCTGCTAATGTTATTTGGAGCAAACCACATGTTGTGTGTTAATGCCTACTTCTCATAATAATTCTTAGGGATAGGACCTATTCTTTTTTTATTTTTAATTTATTTTATTGAAGTATAGTTGATTTTGGAGAAGGAAATGGCAATCCACTCCAGTACTATTGCCTGGAAAATCCCATGGACAGAGGAGCCTGGTGGGCTACAGTCCATGGGGTCGCAAAGAGTTGGACACGACTGAGCGACTTCACTTTTCTTTCCTTCCCTTATAGTTGATATACAATGATATGTTAATTTTTCTTGTACAGCAGAGTGATTCAGTTTTTATGTATGTGTGTGTGTCTTCCCTGGTGGCTCAGCTGGTAAAGAATCTTTCTGTGATGCGGGAGACCTGGGTTCGCTCCCTGGGTTAGGAAGATTCCCTTGGAGAAGGGAAAGGCTCCCTTCTCCAGTAGCCACTCCAGTAGCCTGGAGAAATCCATGGGCTGTACAGTCCACGGGGTCGCAGAGTCAACACGACTGAGCGACTTCCACTTCACAGGTGTATGTGTTTCACATTTTCTTCACATTCTTTTCCGTTGTGATTTGTCACAGGATACTGAAGATAGGTCCCTGTGCTGGGCAGCAGGCATGTCCTCTGATGCTGTGTGGACCAGCTTGTGTCTGCTAACCCCAACCTCCCTCTCCTCCCCCACAGTCCCCCCTTAGCAGGCACAGGTCTGCTTTCTGTCTGTGAGTCTGCTTCTGTTTTGTAGAAAAGTGCGTTTATGCTGTAGTTTAGATTCCACGTGTAAGCAGTATTGTGCGATATTTGTCTTTCTGTGTGTGACTTACTTCTCTCAGGATGATCATCTCTAGGTTCATCCATGTGGCTGCAGATGGCATTGTTCCCTTCTTTTTTGCGGATGAGTAACTTTCCACTGTGTGTATGTGCTACACCTTCTTCATTCATTTGTGTCCATCCTGACTGTTCTGAATCCCTGTGTTACAGGTGTTGAAACTGATGCCAGGGAGGTTGTGTAATTTCCTCAGGTCGTGAAGCTGGTAGATCTCAGGATGCATGTGGAAAAGAGGCTAAGAGAGATCACGCAGGCTGGAGACCTGTCTGGGGAGGAAGTGAGGGTCACACACCAGTCTGCCTGACTCCAGACATTGTGCCCTCTCTGCTGCACGAAGGGTGAATCCAGTGAGCAGAGCTGAAGGGGGAAGTGAACTCACCTTTGGACCCTGGTCTAATATCTTTACAAATGTGATGTGATGTTTGAGTTATTTCTGTGTAGTGTAAGAGATGTGTATCTAGTAGAGGAAGGGTTAAATGGGGGTGGGGATAGACTCAAATGTAGAGTTTAGAAGAAAATCATGTTTTTTTTAAATGCAAAAAATAGTTGATTTGGTAACCTTCACCATTTCAAGACAGTAGGAGAGGACACAGATGAGTATGATGTGGTTTCATATAGGTGGTCGTAGCTTGGGACTGAGAAATTCTGAATACCTTCTCATCGTGAAGGATAGTGATTTCTTTGGGTAAATTCCTCATCAATAAAGTGAAAGTTGCTCAGTTGTTTCTGACTCTTTGTGACCCCATGGACTATACAGTCCCTGGATTTCTCCAGGCCAGGATACTAGAGTGGGTAGCCTTTCCCTTCTCCAGGGGATCTTCCCAACCCAAGGATTGAACCCAGGTCTCCCGCACTGCAGGCGGACTCTTTACCAGCTGAGCCACAAGGGAAGCCCCTCACCAATTAAAAAGGTCTAAGATAACACTGTTTACTTTCAACAGGGCTATATTGAACATTTGTAAAATCAGGGCTGTATCTGAAATACAGTTTAGAAAGTACTGGTTTTTTCTTTTTAATTAATTTATTTTAATGGGAGGCTAATTACAGTATTGTGGTGGTTTTTGCCATACATTGACATGAATCTGCCATGGGGGTATGTGTCCCCATCCTGAGCCCCCCTTCCACCTCCCTCCCCATACCATCCCTCAGGGTCATCCCAGTGCACCAGCTCTGAGCATCCTGTCTCAGTTGAACCTGGACTGGCGATTCGTTTCACATATAATAATATACATGTTTCAGTGCCATTCTCCCAGATCATCCCACCCTCGCCTTCTCCCCCAGAGTCCAAAAGTCTGTTCTTGACATCTTGTGTCTCTTTGACTGTCTCGCATACAGGGTCATCGTTACCATCTTTCTAAATTCCATATTACGCCTGGCAGCACAGGATGAAGTGTGAGAATGAGTGGTAAACAGTGGGGTTTTACAAGGTCTGGTCTAGGAGATTTGGGGTGGCTCTGAGTGTCAAGGGCACTCTGAGTGTGCCAGGACAGGGGTGCTGGCTTCAGCGGGGCTCAGAGGAGGGGTGGGCCAGGGCTGGGCGGGGCCGTGAGTCTTGAGCCTGATGCACTGAATGCTGGGTTTGCTGGGAGATCAGGTGGAGAGAAACGGCGAAGCCGTGCCTGAGACTAACACAGCATCATCAGTCAGCTGTATCTCAATAAAAAAAGAGATGGTGAGGACAGATAAGAGGCAGATGGGATGGGTCAGCCAAGGATGTTGTTGGAAGTACCTGAGGACAAGAGCAACGTGGTATAACTGGCATTCTGAAGTTGTGTAACTGCCACTGGGAAGAGCCTTGAATGCATACGCAGGCATTAAGGAACTGCAGGCGATGGCTTTGTGAACTCTGTGATGGGGCTGCTTCCCGTGATGGCTCCATGTTTGCTGAGTGAGGGAACCTACAGAGGGGACTGTAGGTCCCTCTGTCTCAGTTCTTAGTTCTTCCCCTTGTTTTATAGCTGGTACTCAGATGGGGTTGTGGAAGGCCTGCTGATCAGATTATAGATTGAAGGAACACTCAGTGTAGTAAATAGATCAAGAATGCTGGACCTCTGGTCTCATCAGAAAGAGAGAACTTAACAGTGAAAATGTAAAGTTCTGCTCACAGACTGAAGAGTTCCCTGTAGGATTTAGAAGGTGCAAAAGGTCTGGTGGGCAGCGATTCCTGTCATTGGAGCTGGGGGTTCCAGTGACCTCAGACTGACCGCAGTGGTGCGCCTGCACACAGGCTGTGTTTGCAGAGCTCAGAGTGTGCTGGGCACCCAACATCCAGGGTGTTTGTTCAGGTCCTGACTGCGTATAAAGGGGCAGTCAAAAGGAAAGTGACTGCAGGAGGCAGCCATGATGTTTCTAGATGTTCATGATGGTGAGCATCTAGAAACATCTCGTGGATGAGGGATGATGGAGACGATTGAGAGGAGACTTTGAGAAGAGAGGATTATGGAGAAACGTGATGGGTGTTTTCAGATACTGGGCAGGGTAGTCATATAAGCTACAGTTTACGATTTATTTGATCCAAAAATTGATGGATACTTTCCAGTTTAAAGATGTAAGCTCAATATAAAACCTCTCTGTAAACATCCACAGTGCTCAGTAATAGGTGGTCACTTAAGTGTGTTTTGATCTAAGGGTATATTCTCAGTTTCCAGTGGCTGCTATAACCAGTTACACAGGTTTGGTGACTTAGGACAGTGATCTCTATGGACTTACAGTTTTGGGGGCTAGAAGTCTGGGCTCAGTTTTTCTAGGCGGCAATCACCATGGTAGCAAGGCTGTGCTCCCTTCAGAACCTCTTAGGGAGAATGCCGTCCCCATTTCTTTCAGCGTCTAGGACGCCAGCATTGCCTTTCCTGTGGCCACATGCTGCCTCCTGGTCCGTGTATTAGGACCCCCAAGCATCTCTTTTATAAGGATGCTAGAGACTGGATTTCGAGCCCACAGGCATAATCCAGGATAATCTTCCCACCACAGATTTTTAACACACCTGCAAAGATTCTTTTCCAAATAAGACAACATTCAGTTTCCAGAGATTTGGACCAGATATCTTAAAACTGCCTCATGTGAAGTCAGCTAAGGCTTCATGGGATAGGCACTCCCCAGCCATTCCAAATTTCTACTGAAATCCTGTGGGGATGTAGCTAGAGTCTATCAGAGGTAGAACAGAAACGGTTCATGCATTGGTAGGAAGGTGAACTAGGTGGTGATGTGTTTGCTTTCCAAGAGCAAGACTATATAGTCATGTCATTCATGATAAGATTTGTGAAGCAGTAGTTAATAGGGATAGACCAGAGATTTATTTTTATGTTTTAATTGTTGGAAATAACTGTATGCTTTAACAAGTTGTGAAAATAAAAATAGTACAAGGAGCCCTGTTATGTATGCTCATTACTCAGATTGACTCTTGGTAGCACTTACCCCGTTTGCTGTATCATGACTGTAATACTGTGTGTGTGTTATCTGAACCACATGGGGGTACGTCCTATACACATGGCCCTTTCCCCCT
>SJYW01051306.1:267578-288093 GCA_006410735.1 Raphicerus campestris | reverse complement strand
GTGAGTCTTGAGCCTGATGCACTGAATGCTGGGTTTGCTGGGAGATCAGGTGGAGAGAAACCGCGAAGCCGTGCCTGAGACTAACACAGCATCATCAGTCAGCTGTATCTCAATAAAAAAAGAGATGGTGAGGACAGATAAGAGGCAGATGGGATGGGTCAGCCAAGGATATTGTTGGAAGTACCTGAGGACAAGAGCAACGTGGTATAACTGGCATTCTGAAGTTGTGTAACTGCCACTGGGAAGAGCCTTGAATGCATACGCAGGCGTTAAGGAACTGCAGGCGACGGCTTTGTGAACTCTGCGATGGGGCTGCTTCCCGTGATGGCTCCATGTTTGCTGAGTGAGGGAACCTACAGAGGGGACTGTAGGTCCCTCTGTCTCAGTTCTTAGTTCTTCCCCTTGTTTTATAGCTGGTACTCAGATGGGGTTGTGGAAGGCCTGCTGATCAGATTATAGGTTGAAGGAACACTCAGTGTAGTAAATAGATCAAGAATGCTGGACCTCTGGTCTCATCAGAAAGAGAGAACTTAACAGTGAAAATGTTAAGTTCTGCTCACAGACTGAAGAGTTCCCTGTAGGATTTAGAAGGTGCAAAAGGTCTGGTGGGCAGCGATTCCTGTCATTGGAGCTGGGGGTTCCAGTGACCTCAGACTGACCGCAGTGGTGCGCCTGCACACAGGCTGTGTTTGCAGAGCTCTGAGTGTGCTGGGCACCCAACATCCAGGGTGTTTGTTCAGGTCCTGACTGCGTATAAAGGGGCAGTCAAAAGGAAAGTGACTGCAGGAGGCAGCCATGATGGTGAGCATCTAGAAACATCTCGTGGATGAGGGATGATAGAGACGATTGAGAGGAGACTTTGAGAAGAGAGGATTATGGAGAAACGTGATGGGTGTTTTCAGATACTGGGCAGGGTAGTCATATAAGCTACAGTTTACGATTTATTTGATCCAAAAATTGATGGATACTTTCCAGTTTAAAGATGTAAGCTCAATATAAAACCTCTCTGTAAACATCCACAGTGCTCAGTAATAGGTGGTCACTTAAGTGTGTTTTGATCTAAGGGTATATTCTCAGTTTCCAGTGGCTGCTATAACCAGTTACACAGGTTTGGTGACTTAGGACAGTGATCTCTATGGACTTACAGTTTTGGGAGCTAGAAGTCTGGGCTCAGTTTTTCTAGGCGGCAATCACCATGGTAGCAAGGCTGTGCTCCCTTCAGAACCTCTTAGGGAGAGTGCCGTCCCCATTTCTTTCAGCGTCTAGGACGCCAGCATTGCCTTTCCTGTGGCCACATGCTGCCTCCTGGTCCGTGTATTAGGACCCCCAAGCATCTCTTTTATAAGGATGCTAGAGACTGGATTTCGAGCCCACAGGCATAATCCAGGATAATCTTCCCACCACAGATTTTTAACACACCTGCAAAGATTCTTTTCCAAATAAGACAACATTCAGTTTCCAGAGATTTGGACCAGATATCTTAAAACTGCCTCATGTGAAGTCAGCTAAGGCTTCATGGGATAGGCACTCCCCAGCCATTCCAAATTTCTACTGAAATCCTGTGGGGATGTAGCTAGAGTCTATCAGAGGTAGAACAGAAACGGTTCATGCATTGGTAGGAAGGTGAACTAGGTGGTGATGTGTTTGCTTTCCAAGAGCAAGACTATATAGTCATGTCATTCATGATAAGATTTGTGAAGCAGTAGTTAATAGGGATAGACCAGAGATTTATTTTTATGTTTTAATTGTTGGAAATAACTGTATGCTTTAACAAGTTGTGAAAATAAAAATAGTACAAGGAGCCCTGTTATGTATGCTCATTACTCAGATTGACTCTTGGTAGCACTTACCCCGTTTGCTGTATCATGACTGTAATACTGTGTGTGTGTTATCTGAACCACATGGGGGTACGTCCTATACACATGGCCCTTTCCCCCTTAGTACTGCAGCATTTCCCAGGAGCAGGGCTGTTCTCTTTCATAGCCCCACATCTACCTACTTCATACAGTTATGCTGGCTCACAGTCTCTTGCCTGTGTTTCAATTTTGTGGTTGGTCCTTCACACTGTTACCCCAGAGCACCTTCCAGGTTGTGGTCAGCTGTTGCATTTAGTTGCTGTGTCTCTTTATCCTGCTTTAGCTAGAAACAGACTTTTATGGCATGAACATTTTTTTGAAGACTACAGAACAGGGGTTTATAGAGAATGGAAGATCAATTAATAGTAAAATGTATTTTGAACATCAAACTATTTTATGGCAAGAAGATAAGCCCTTTTCTGAGATTTTAGTGCTTGTTGATACAGGAATGAACTATCTTTTCAAATTAAGAACATCACAGCTGGACTGAGTAATTCATCAAATGACTTTAGTTCTGTCTTGTGGTCAATTATAATTTTTCTTGATTTCCTAATTGTTGATAATAGTATTACTTCTGCTTCCAACTCTGCCATTTTGAACGCCTAGGCTGGGCCACGTGCTGGACGGGCTGTGTAACGTGGGTTGTCTGGTTGAGCCCTTGTTTAGCCAGTGACATTCTGGAGGCGCAGTAATGACATGACCTGACCAGCGTGGACGGGCTGAAACGTGGCAGAGTCCTTGGTCCTCCTGGTTCTCCAGGAGAGCTCCGCCGTCTNGGCTTTGTGAACTCTGTGATGGGGCTGCTTCCCGTGATGGCTCCATGTTTGCTGAGTGAGGGAACCTACAGAGGGGACTGTAGGTCCCTCTGTCTCAGTTCTTAGTTCTTCCCCTTGTTTTATAGCTGGTACTCAGATGGGGTTGTGGAAGGCCTGCTGATCAGATTATAGATTGAAGGAACACTCAGTGTAGTAAATAGATCAAGAATGCTGGACCTCTGGTCTCATCAGAAAGAGAGAACTTAACAGTGAAAATGTAAAGTTCTGCTCAAAGACTGAAGATTTCCCTGTAGGATTTAAAAGGTGCAAAAGGTCTGGTGGGCAGCGATTCCTGTCATCGGAGCTGGGGGTTCCAATGACCTCAGACTGACCGCAGTGGTGCGCCTGCACACAGGCTGTGTTTGCAGAGCTCAGAGTGTGCTGGGCACCCAACATCCAGGGTGTTTGTTCAGGTCCTGACTGCGTATAAAGGGGCAGTCAAAAGGAAAGTGACTGCAGGAGGCAGCCATGATGTTTCTAGATGTTCATGATGGTGAGCATCTAGAAACATCTCGTGGATGAGGGATGATGGAGACGATTGAGAGGAGACTTTGAGAAGAGAGGATTATGGAGAAACGTGATGGGTATTTTCAGATACTGGTCAGGGTAGTCATATAAGCTACAGTTTACGATTTATTTGATCCAAAAATTGATGGATACTTTCCAGTTTAAAGATGTAAGCTCAACATAAAATCTCTCTGTAAACATCCACAGTGCCCAGTAATAGATGGTCACTTAAGTGTGTTTTGATCTAAGGGTATATTCTCAGTTTCCAGTGGCTGCTATAACCAGTTACACAGGTTTGGTGACTTAGGACAGTGATCTCTATGCAGTTACAGTTTTGGGGGCTAGAAGTCTGGGCTCAGTTTTTCTAGGCGGCAATCACCATGGTAGCAAGGCTGTGCTCCCTTCAGAACCTCTTAGGGAGAATGCCGTCCCCGTTTCTTTCAGCGTCTAGGACGCCAACATTGCCTTTCCTGTGGCCACATGCTGCCTCCTGGTCCGTGTGTTAGGACCCCCAAGCATCTCTTTTATAAGGATGCTAGAGACTGGATTTCGAGCCCACAGGCATAATCCAGGATAATCTTCCCACCACAGATTTTTAACACACCTGCAAAGATTCTTTTCCAAATAAGACAACATTCAGTTTCCAGAGATTTGGACCAGATATCTTAAAACTGCCTCATGTGAAGTCAGCTAAGGCTTCATGGGATAGGCACTCCCCAGCCATTCCAAATTTCTACTGAAATCCTGTGGGGATGTAGCTAGAGTCTATCAGAGGTAGAACAGAAACGGTTCATGCATTGGTAGGAGGGTGAACTAGGTGGTGATGTGTTTGCTTTCCAAGAGCAAGACTATATAGTCATGTCATTCGTTTATGATAAGATTTGTGAAGCAGTAGTTAATAGGGATAGACCAGAGATTTATTTTTATATGTTTTAATTGTTGGAAATAACTGTATGCTTTAACAAGTTGTGAAAATAAAAATAGTACAAGGAGCCCTGTTATGTATGCTCATTACTCAGATTGACTCTTGGTAGCACTTACCCCGTTTGCTGTATCATGACTGTAATACTGTGTGTGTGTTATCTGAACCACATGGGGGTACGTCCTATACACATGGCCCTTTCCCCCTTAGTACTGCAGCATTTCCCAGGAGCAGGGCTGTTCTCTTTCATAGCCCCACATCTACCTACTTCATACAGTTATGCTGGCTCACAGTCTCTTGCCTGTATTTCAATTTTGTGGTTGGTCCTTTACACTGTTACCCCAGAGCACCTTCCAGGTTGTGGTCAGCTGTTGCATTTAGTTGCTGTGTCTCTTTATCCTGCTTTAGCTAGAAACAGACTTTTATGGCATGAACATTTTTTTGAAGACTACAGAACAGGGGTTTATAGAGAATGGAAGATCAATTAATAGTAAAATGTATTTTGAACATCAAACTATTTTATGGCAAGAAGATAAGCCCTTTTCTGAGATTTTAGTGCTTGTTGATACAGGAATGAACTATCTTTTCAAATTAAGAACATCACAGCTGGACTGAGTAATTCATCAAATGACTTTAGTTCTGTCTTGTGGTCAATTATAATTTTTCTTGATTTCCTTATTGTTGATAATAGTATTACTTCTGCTTCCAACTCTGCCATTTTGAACGCCTAGGCTGGGCCACGTGCTGGACGGGCTGTGTAACGTGGGTTGTCTGGTTGAGCCCTTGTTTAGCCAGTGACATTCTGGAGGCGCAGTAATGATATGACCTGACCAGCGTGGACGGGCTGAAACGTGGCAGAGTCCTTGGTCCTCCTGGTTCTCCAGGAGAGCTCCGCCGTCTTGGCCCGTTTTGCCACAGGGCTGAAGAGCCGTCGGGAGGAGCAGACGCGGCAGCAGGGGAAAGTCGCGCTGCTGAGGCGCAGCGCTCGTTTCTAGTACGTGTGCTGCCGAAGCCAGCACAGTGCTCCTCTCTTTCTGCGTTACTTCTGGTCTTTGCTGTGATGCTTCGGCCATAATTTTTTATTTGCATTCTTCTTTAATCAATATGCTTTACAAGCGTTTAGAGACACAGATAAAAGCATATGAGAAAGCATATGAGAAAGCCAAGCAGCGCTCCCGGAGGCCGGGGTTTCGCTGGAGGAGGGCGCTGACTAAGGCCTTTTCAAAGGAGAGGAAAAGGCGGTTTGCTCAGTGGCGCTGACAGCCGCGTCCTGCCGCACGCGCTTCTCGGCAGCGCCGGTCCCGTCCTCCATCGCGGGTAGGCCCCGCAGAAGCTTTGCTGCGTCGTCGTCTGTTCTGGACTCCAGGCTGCAGCCAGCCCAGCGCCGTGCCTGACATGTTGCGTCTGTCAGGGCCCTGAGGAGTCTGTTGCTTCCTGAGTGAGCCTGAAACCAGGTGACGCTTTTCCCCCGTGTTTGTGATGCATACCCCTGACTACTGTGATGGAGGATGAAGAGCGTCACTTTCTGGGAAGCGAGGTAAAAGTCCGGAAGGAAAGGCGGTCCGTGATGACGCCTTCCTGCAAAGGCTGAGGAGCCCCACTGCATTGTGGGTGCAGAACGCGAGGCGCCGGTCAGGCAGGAGGACCGCCATGCTGATGCTCTGGGTTCTTCCACAGCCCAGTGCAGGGCCTCCGTTCACGTCAGGGGCAGGAAGTTTACTCTTATTCAGAACTGACATTAATGTATTTATCTAGCGTTAAATATGTACAAATAAATAATATAATAAAAATAAAAAGAACCAACCTGAATACTCTTTGGAAGGACCTGTGCTGAAGCTGAAGCTCCAAGACTTTGGCCACCTGATGTGAACAGCTGACTCTTTGGAAAAGACCCTGACGCTGGGAAAGATTGAGGGCAGCAGGAAAAGGGGACGACAGAAGATGAGATGGTAGGGTGGCATAGCTGATTCAGTAAGGACACGAATTTGGGCAAACTCCAGGAGATGGTGAGGGACAGGGAAGCCTGGCCTGCTGCAGTCCATGGGGTTGTAGAGTCAGAGGTGACTTGATGACTGAACAACAGCAAAAATTACATACATATAAGTAAATGAATAAGTAAACTTTGTCCAACTTACCTACTGTTATTTCCCTCAGCTCAGAATGTAGAAGAGTACTGATTGAAGCTAGCTTTTCCTCACTGGGGAATTTTCTGGTAGTTTGCTGACAATACTAGTAGATTCTTTGCAGCTTTATTGTTTATGAGGAAGAAGAAATCTTTTCCTTCTTCCTTTCTAGGTTCCTGGCTGGGCTGTAAAATGAAAGACAGATAAGAGAAAAGCATACAGATTATTTAATAAGAACTTTGTATAATCAGGAGCCTTTGAGGGGAAATGATGCCCTGAAGAAAGGGTTAACCTGAGTGCTTTTTGACAGCAGGTTTGGTGGGGAGTAGAGGGTCATGGGGAATGTGGCAAAACAGAAGGGCATGAGCCAAGGGTAATAAACTTGAGAAGTTCAGGAAGGCCTGTCTGTTCAGATTCCTCTCACCTGCAGAGATAAGGCAGAGCAAGCACCTCCCCACTGAGGGTCTCATGACCTGCTTGAGGGTGGATGGTGGCAGCGCCCTTCCAGCACCCGCTGTCTCCCAGCTCCTTTGGCTGGAAACGTCCATTCTGCTCAGGGGCTGTGTCTGGGGTTGTGCGTCCTGAGCCCTGTCTTGCAGGTGTGGTTAGGTTTTGTATCCCTTAGGATCTTACAGAAAACCCTGTTTCCAGGCAGTCAGGTTGGCTGTGGTGCAAACCTGAGCAGAAATGCAGAAACTGGTTTTAAAAGGGGCCAATGAGGAGGACAAGCAGAGGGAGGCAGAAGCCGGTGATGAAGAGGGGGTGCATGCCCTGCCGGTGGAGAACTTGACCTTGAGAGGGGTCAGTGTGTCAGGGGCCGGGGATGAGTCACGTTGGACTTGCCATGGAGTTTGGAAGCAGTTGCCTGCATAGTAGTGTTTGACTGTTTGCAACCCCATGGGCTGCAGCATGCCAGGCCTCCCTGTCCATCACCAACTCCTGAAGCTTGCTCAGACTCATGTCCATTGAGTCAGTGATGCCAGACAACCATCTCATCCTCTGTAGAAGTAGATGTTTTGTCTGGAACTCTCCTGCTCTTTTGATGATCTCTGGTTCTTCTGGCTTTTCTAAATCCAGCTTGAACATCTGGAAGTTCACNGAGCCCTGTTATGTATGCTCATTACTCAGATTGACTCTTGGTAGCACTTACCCCGTTTGCTGTATCATGACTGTAATACTGTGTGTGTGTTATCTGAACCACATGGGGGTACGTCCTATACACATGGCCCTTTCCCCCTTAGTACTGCAGCATTTCCCAGGAGCAGGGCTGTTCTCTTTCATAGCCCCACATCTACCTACTTCATACAGTTATGCTGGCTCACAGTCTCTTGCCTGTGTTTCAATTTTGTGGTTGGTCCTTCACACTGTTACCCCAGAGCACCTTCCAGGTTGTGGTCAGCTGTTGCATTTAGTTGCTGTGTCTCTTTATCCTGCTTTAGCTAGAAACAGACTTTTATGGCATGAACATTTTTTTGAAGACTACAGAACAGGGGTTTATAGAGAATGGAAGATCAATTAATAGTAAAATGTATTTTGAACATCAAACTATTTTATGGCAAGAAGATAAGCCCTTTTCTGAGATTTTAGTGCTTGTTGATACAGGAATGAACTATCTTTTCAAATTAAGAACATCACAGCTGGACTGAGTAATTCATCAAATGACTTTAGTTCTGTCTTGTGGTCAATTATAATTTTTCTTGATTTCCTTATTGTTGATAATAGTATTACTTCTGCTTCCAACTCTGCCATTTTGAACGCCTAGGCTGGGCCACGTGCTGGACGGGCTGTGTAACGTGGGTTGTCTGGTTGAGCCCTTGTTTAGCCAGTGACATTCTGGAGGCGCAGTAATGACATGACCTGACCAGCGTGGACGGGCTGAAACGTGGCAGAGTCCTTGGTCCTCCTGGTTCTCCAGGAGAGCTCCGCCGTCTTGGCCCGTCTTGCCTGAGCAGAGCCACAGGGCTGAAGAGCCGTCGGGAGGAGCAGACGCGGCAGCAGGGGAAAGTCGCGCTGCTGAGGCGCAGCGCTGGTTTCTAGTACGTGTGCTGCCGAAGCCAGCACAGTGCTCGTCTCTTTCTGCGTTACTTCTGGTCTTTGCTGTGATGCTTCGGCCATAATTTTTTATTTGCATTCTTCTTTAATCAATATGCTTTACAAGCATTTAGAGACACAGATAAAAGCATATGAGAAAGCCAAGCAGGCCGGGGTTTCGCTGGAGGAGGGCGCTGACTAAGGCCTTTTCAAAGGAGAGGAAAAGGCGGTTTGCTCAGTGGCGCTGACAGCCGCGTCCTGCCGCACGCGCTTCTCGGCAGCGCCGGTCCCGTCCTCCGTCGCGGTTGGCCCCGCAGAAGCTTTGCTGCGTCGTCTGTTCTGGACTCCAGGCTGCAGCCAGCCCAGCGCCGTGCCTGACATGCTGCGTCTGTCAGGGCCCTGAGGACTCTGTTGCTTCCTGAGTGAGCCTGAAACCAGGTGACGCTCTCCCCCGTGTTTGTGATGCATACCCCTGACTACTGTGATGGAGGATGAAGAGCGTCAGTTTCTGGGAAGCGAGGTAAAAGTCCGGAAGGAAAGGCGGTCCGTGATGACGCCTTCCTGCAAAGTTNGAATCAACTCTTCACATGAGGTGGCCAAAGTATTGGAGTTTCAGCTTCAGCATCAGTCCTTCCAGTGAATATTCAGGACTCATTTCCTTTAGGATGGACTGATTAGAGCTCCTTGGAGTCCAAGGGACTCAAGAGTCTTCTCCAACGCCACAGTTCAAAAGCATCAATTCTTCGGCACTCGGCTTTCTTTATGGTCCAACTCTCACATCCATACATGACTACTGGAAAAACCATAGCCTTGATGAGATGGACCTTGTTGGCGAAGTAATGTCTCTGCTTTTTAATATGCTGTCTAGGCTGGTCATAACTTCTTCCAAGCAGTAAGTGTCTTTTAATTTTATGACTCCAGTCACCATCTGCAGTGATTTTGAAACCCAAGAAAATAAAGTCTGTCACTGTTTTCACTGTTGCCCTGTCTGTTTGCCATGAAATGATGGGACCAGATCCATGATCTTAGTTTTCTGAATGTTGAGTTTTAAGCCAACTTTTTCACTCTCCTCTTTCACTTTCATCAAGAAGCTCTTTAGTTCTACTTCACTTTCTGCCCTAAGGGTGATATCATCTGCATATCTGAGGTTATTGATATTACTCCCTGCAATCTTGAATCCAGCTAGTGCTTCATCCATTCCAGCGTTTCTCATGATGTATTCTGCATATAAGTTAAATAAGCAGAGTGACAGTAAACAGCTTTGACGTACTCCTTTCCCTATTTGGAACCAATCTGTTGTTCCATGTCCAGTTCTAGCTGTTACTTCCTGACCTGTTTTCAGGTTTCTCAAGAGGCAGGTCAGGTATTCCCATCTCTTTAAGAATTTTCCACAGTTAATTGTTAATTCCACAGTTAATTTTCCACATGTTAATTACCTTAATCATGTTGTATATCACATGCCTAGTACTTATTTGAAAATTTTGTTTATGCGCTTATAGGTTCAATTCAGTACAGGTTATTAAGTGTTAATTTCAGCTGTTGGGATCTATACATATATTAAAGTGTGATCATGAAAAGTATAAAACTGTGGAATTGAACCTAAGTTTAAAGATGTACAAATATGGTCAAATAATACGCATTTTGAAAGGCCCTGTGTCCTTAGTTGTACATGAGTTATCTACATTTACCTGACTAGTCTGCTCAGTTGCTTTATAATCTTGAAAGTACAAATATACAAATAGATCTCTCTGGTGATTTTCCTGAGTCTTTGCGTGTTCTTGTCACTTAAAGAAGTTGCTCACAAATAAGGTGTTCGAAGGAGTTTTCATATCATAGGTCCAGTTTATATCCCAAAGTCTGTGTGAATGTCTAGTCTTTTCACTTGGGATGTAGATGTCCACTTCTTTATTGATGATTTCTTGGCTGCGCTCGGCTCCGCTCCTGTGCGTGGGCTTCCTCTAGTTGCAGCGAGGGCGGTCTGCACTTGTGGTGCTCGGGCTTCTCACTGCGTTGGCTCCTCCTGGGAAGGGCGTGGGCTCCACTGGTTGCAGCACACAGGCTTGGTGGCTGCCGCTCCCGGGCTCTGGGACACCGGCCGGGAGCTGCGATGCTCCGGTTTAGTTCCTCTGCAGCAGGTAGAATCTTCCCGGGTCAGGGATTGAACCTATCCGAGTTCCCTGCATTGGCTGCCGGTACCGCTAAGCGAATCCAGATGTACATTTTTTTTTTTAATTTAAAAGCTTTTTATTTTTTAAAAAATTTATTGACATATAGTTGATTTATGATGTGTTTCTGCTCTATAGCAAAGAGATTCAGTTATGCATATGTATATTCTTTCCCCTTATGGTCTGTCCCAGGATATTGAATATAGTTCCCTGTGCTACACAGTAGGGAATTGTGTTTATCCATCCTATATATGATAGTTTTCATATGATGCCCTCTTTTGACAACTTTTTGTTACCAGTTTTCCTATTTTCATAAAGAAAAATGTTTCACAAATGAGAGCAGCAAAAATCTGCCTTGTTTTAGGATTTTTCCAGCAGGATATTTATGATATGGTATACAGGAAATGCACAGCACTGTGAAGTGCTGTTGCTTAATATTTATGCACAGTATTGAGATGCATTTATGAGGGAGAATCAATAGCTAAAACTAATGTAAGAACATCTACCAACATAATATGGACAAGACTACATTTTTATTATAATTGCTTCCTTACAGTGCATTTTATTCATTCACTGCCAGAATTTTCAGATTCCATTGGAATGAAAGCAAAATTGAGCCAGGAATATGCTAACATTTAAATTGCATGTCCATTGTAGGGGTATAGGAAATCATATTTATTGGCAACCCACATGCCTTATATTAGAAGTTTTATACATTATTTTGTGACTTTCTTACCTGTTTAAAGAATTTCTTATCAAAATTGTTCAAGTGTTCTTATTTGTGATTTTTAAAAAAACTCATGGGAAATATACTGCTGCTGCTGCTGCTGCTGCTAAGTCATTTTGGTCATGTCCGACTCTGTGTGACCCCATAAACGGCAGCCCACCTGGCTCCTCCGTCCCTGGGATTCTCCAGGCAAGAACACTGGAGTGGGTTGCCATTTCCTTCTCCAGTGCATGAAAGTGAAAAGTGAAAAGAAGTCGCTCAGTAGTGTCTGACTCTTAGTGACCCCATGGACTGCAGCCCACCAGGCTCCTCCATCCATGGGATTTTCCAGGCAAGAGTCCTGGAGTGGGGTGCCATCGCCTTCTCCCAGCAAATACATTACTCATTTTCAAATAAAATCTAGACACCATGGCACTGGTGGTCGGAGTGGTCGGATCGTGTTTTGATACAGCACATGTGCACAGTCCCTCACGTGTGAGTGGGGCTGTTTGTCCGTCATTTTTAAAGAAAACGGCATTTCTCAGGTGGTTNGCTGCAGCATGCCAGGCCTCCCTGTCCATCACCAACTCCTGAAGCTTGCTCAGACTCATGTCCATTGAGTCAGTGATGCCAGACAACCATCTCATCCTCTGTAGAAGTAGATGTTTTGTCTGGAACTCTCCTGCTCTTTTGATGATCTCTGGTTCTTCTGGCTTTTCTAAATCCAGCTTGAACATCTGGAAGTTCACGGTTCATGTACTGTTGGGTTGGAGAACTTTGAGGTTTACTTTGCTAGCTTGTGAGATGAGTGCAATTGTGCAGTAGTTTGAACATTCTTTGGCATTGCCTTTCTTTGGGATTGGAATGAAAACTGACCTTTTCCAGTGATCAGTGCAAAGAAATAGAGGAAGACAACAGAATGAGAAAGACGAGAGAGCTCTTCAAGAAAATTAGAGATACTAAGGGAACATTTCATGCAAAGATGGACTCAATAAAGGACAGAAATGGTATGGCTCTAACAGGAGCAGAAGATACTAAGAAAAGGTAGCAAGAATACACAGAAAAACTATACAAAAAATATCTTTATGACCCAGATAACCACGATGGTGTGATGACTCACCTAGAGCCAGACATCCTGAAATGCTAAGTCAAGTGGGCCTTAGGAATCATCACTGCAAACAAAGCTAGTAGAGGTGATGGAATTCCAGTTGAGCTATTTTAAATCCTAAAAGATGATCTTAATGTGATATAGAAGAAATGTCTGTGTGAAGAAGGAGAGATCAATGACTTCAGAGGGAAGCTGTTGAATCTGGGAGGACCACTGTGTACAACTAAAAATGCTGAACTGAACACCGATGGCCTGAGCTGTGGATTCATGGTGCTAACATAGTCTAACACTCAGTGATGGCTTAAGGAATTTCTTCTTCCCTTCTTCTAGTTTCACTGAGATATAATTGACATACAGCACTGTATAAGTCTAGGCTTTGCAGCGTAATGACTTGACTTAAACGCATTACAAAATGATGACAGTAAGTTTAGTGAGCCTTCATTACCTCATATAGATACAAAATTAAAAGAGAAAAACTTTTCTCTTATGATGGAAAGTTTTAGGATTTACTCTCTTAAATTTCATATATAACTTACAGCAGTGTTAATTACCTTAAGTTCAGTTCAGTTCAGTTGCTCAGTCATGTCCAGCTCTTTGTGACCCCATGGACTGCAGCACGCCAGGCCTCCCTGTCCATCACCAACTCCCAGAGTCCACCCAAACTCATGTCCATTGAGTTGGTGATGTCACCCAACCATCTCATGCTCTGTCGTACCCTTCTCCTCCTGCCTTCAGTCTTTCCCAGCATCAGGGTCTTTTCCAGTGAATCAACTCTTCACATGAGGTGGCCAAAGTATTGGAGTTTCAGCTTCAGCATCAGTCCTTCCAGTGAATATTCAGGACTCATTTCCTTTAGGATGGACTGATTAGAGCTCCTTGGAGTCCAAGGGACTCAAGAGTCTTCTCCAACGCCACAGTTCAAAAGCATCAATTCTTCGGCACTCGGCTTTCTTTATGGTCCAACTCTCACATCCATACATGACTACTGGAAAAACCATAGCCTTGATGAGATGGACCTTGTTGGCGAAGTAATGTCTCTGCTTTTTAATATGCTGTCTAGGCTGGTCATAACTTCTTCCAAGCAGTAAGTGTCTTTTAATTTTATGACTCCAGTCACCATCTGCAGTGATTTTGAAACCCAAGAAAATAAAGTCTGTCACTGTTTTCACTGTTGCCCTGTCTGTTTGCCATGAAATGATGGGACCAGATCCATGATCTTAGTTTTCTGAATGTTGAGTTTTAAGCCAACTTTTTCACTCTCCTCTTTCACTTTCATCAAGAAGCTCTTTAGTTCTACTTCACTTTCTGCCCTAAGGGTGATATCATCTGCATATCTGAGGTTATTGATATTACTCCCTGCAATCTTGAATCCAGCTAGTGCTTCATCCATTCCAGCGTTTCTCATGATGTATTCTGCATATAAGTTAAATAAGCAGAGTGACAGTAAACAGCTTTGACGTACTCCTTTCCCTATTTGGAACCAATCTGTTGTTCCATGTCCAGTTCTAGCTGTTACTTCCTGACCTGTTTTCAGGTTTCTCAAGAGGCAGGTCAGGTATTCCCATCTCTTTAAGAATTTTCCACAGTTAATTGTTAATTCCACAGTTAATTTTCCACATGTTAATTACCTTAATCATGTTGTATATCACATGCCTAGTACTTATTTGAAAATTTTGTTTATGCGCTTATAGGTTCAATTCAGTACAGGTTATTAAGTGTTAATTTCAGCTGTTGGGATCTATACATATATTAAAGTGTGATCATGAAAAGTATAAAACTGTGGAATTGAACCTAAGTTTAAAGATGTACAAATATGGTCAAATAATACGCATTTTGAAAGGCCCTGTGTCCTTAGTTGTACATGAGTTATCTACATTTACCTGACTAGTCTGCTCAGTTGCTTTATAATCTTGAAAGTACAAATATACAAATAGATCTCTCTGGTGATTTTCCTGAGTCTTTGCGTGTTCTTGTCACTTAAAGAAGTTGCTCACAAATAAGGTGTTCGAAGGAGTTTTCATATCATAGGTCCAGTTTATATCCCAAAGTCTGTGTGAATGTCTAGTCTTTTCACTTGGGATGTAGATGTCCACTTCTTTATTGATGATTTCTTGGCTGCGCTCGGCTCCGCTCCTGTGCGTGGGCTTCCTCTAGTTGCAGCGAGGGCGGTCTGCACTTGTGGTGCTCGGGCTTCTCACTGCGTTGGCTCCTCCTGGGAAGGGCGTGGGCTCCACTGGTTGCAGCACACAGGCTTGGTGGCTGCCGCTCCCGGGCTCTGGGACACCGGCCGGGAGCTGCGATGCTCCGGTTTAGTTCCTCTGCAGCAGGTAGAATCTTCCCGGGTCAGGGATTGAACCTATCCGAGTTCCCTGCATTGGCTGCCGGTACCGCTAAGCGAATCCAGATGTACATTTTTTTTTTTAATTTAAAAGCTTTTTATTTTTTAAAAAATTTATTGACATATAGTTGATTTATGATGTGTTTCTGCTCTATAGCAAAGAGATTCAATTATGCATATGTATATTCTTTCCCCTTATGGTCTGTCCCAGGATATTGAATATAGTTCCCTGTGCTACACAGTAGGGAATTGTGTTTATCCATCCTATATATGATAGTTTTCATATGATGCCCTCTTTTGACAACTTTTTGTTACCAGTTTTCCTATTTTCATAAAGAAAAATGTTTCACAAATGAGAGCAGCAAAAATCTGCCTTGTTTTAGGATTTTTCCAGCAGGATATTTATGATATGGTATACAGGAAATGCACAGCACTGTGAAGTGCTGTTGCTTAATATTTATGCACAGTATTGAGATGCATTTATGAGGGAGAATCAATAGCTAAAACTAATGTAAGAACATCTACCAACATAATATGGACAAGACTACATTTTTATTATAATTGCTTCCTTACAGTGCATTTTATTCATTCACTGCCAGAATTTTCAGATTCCATTGGAATGAAAGCAAAATTGAGCCAGGAATATGCTAACATTTAAATTGCATGTCCATTGTAGGGGTATAGGAAATCATATTTATTGGCAACCCACATGCCTTATATTAGAAGTTTTATACATTATTTTGTGACTTTCTTACCTGTTTAAAGAATTTCTTATCAAAATTGTTCAAGTGTTCTTATTTGTGATTTTTAAAAAAACTCATGGGAAATATACTGCTGCTGCTGCTGCTGCTGCTAAGTCATTTTGGTCATGTCCGACTCTGTGTGACCCCATAAACGGCAGCCCACCTGGCTCCTCCGTCCCTGGGATTCTCCAGGCAAGAACACTGGAGTGGGTTGCCATTTCCTTCTCCAGTGCATGAAAGTGAAAAGTGAAAAGAAGTCGCTCAGTAGTGTCTGACTCTTAGTGACCCCATGGACTGCAGCCCACCAGGCTCCTCCATCCATGGGATTTTCCAGGCAAGAGTCCTGGAGTGGGGTGCCATCGCCTTCTCCCAGGAAATACATTACTCATTTTCAAATAAAATCTAGACACCATGGCACTGGTGGTCGGAGTGGTCGGATCGTGTTTTGATACAGCACATGTGCACAGTCCCTCACGTGTGAGTGGGGCTGTTTGTCCGTCATTTTTAAAGAAAACGGCATTTCTCAGGTGGTTGAAGTGGGAGGCAGGCTGCTCTTCTCAGACCAGCCCTGGAGATGCAATCTAGTGCATATCTTGATGGATGGATGTTAAGAGCTTAAGTCCTGAGGTCGAGGAGACCTCCTAACCCACCAGAGCAGCCCCTCGCCAGCCCCACAGAGGTGTAGGTTTCAAGCCTCCTTGGGCTTCTCTGTTTATTTCAGAGACTCCCTTGCCCCCTTTCCTCAGGGGCGCCTGGGTGAGTAGGTCCTCCTGACTCTCATCCTGGAGTCCCAGGGCAGCTGGTCTTGGCGAGGGTTGGGGCAGGCCCTCATGGGGAGATGATGAGCACCAGATTCTCTGCAGTCCGTAAGGAGTGCAGCACTCAGCCACCATGGNTCCTCCTGACTCTCTGTGTTTCATCCTGGAGTCCCAGGGCAGCTGGTCTTGGCGAGGGTTGGGGCAGGCCCTCATGGGGAGATGATGAGCACCAGATTCTCTGCAGTCCGTAAGGAGTGCAGCACTCAGCCACCATGGTGGGGAAGACAGCCTGGAAGTGAGCTAGTCTTGCCTGGAGTCTGTCCTGGCAGGCAGTCTCTGTGAGCTAGTCCTGCCTTTTCCAGCATCTTCCCTTACTGTGCCCTAGAGCCCGGAGGAGGCTCTTCCTTATTTTTTTGGGGGGGATTTATAAAACTGTCCCTCCCTTTTTATTTTAAAAATCTAAATTGAAGTATAGTTGATTTACAATATCATATAAGTTTCAGGTATACAGTCAACGATTCTCTTATATATCTGTATGTATGTGTGTGTGTGTGCGTGCATGTATTTACATATATATATACATATATGTATATACATATGTATGTATATATATGGCTTCCCAGCTGGCTTAAGACCATAAGGAATCCGCCTGCAATGCAAGAAACCCAGGTTTGATCCCTGGATCAGGAAGATCCCCTGGAGAATGGGATGGCTACCCATTCCAGTATTCTTGCCTGGAGAATTGCATGGATAGAGAAGCCTGGTAGGCTACACCCCATGAAGTCACAAAGATTTGGGCAGAACAGAGCAACTAACATATATATATATATATATATGTTGTATATATAATACAGGTTAACCTTGAACTGTTCTAAGCCTTTGTTTTCTCATCTGGAAAGCACAGAGAATAGTGCTGTCTTTAGAAATCTTTCAGATCAGCAGAAGCTCCAGTTTGTCCTCCAGTCTTCCATAGCAGTGGCAGTGGGTCATGGTGGTTGCATTTTTAGGGTTTGTGTCATAGTACTGCCTATGAGAAGAGGAGTATCGCATTGAGTATTGCATATTGAGGAGAGGAGATGGCCCAGCTGAGAAGGGGCTGTGGTTTTCTGTTGCAGTGCCAGATGCCAGTTAGACAGTGAACTCCAAATAAAGGAGTGTGTTTCCCATGGTTTGGCTGAAGCCCACACTGTGTCCCCTCCCGTGGGTTTGGCAGTTTGAGATAGATGACTTGATTATTTGTGTGCCATCGCATCCCTGGTTGAGTTTAGCCCGGATAAAATAATCCACATAGCAGCAACCTGGTAGAGCCATAAACACGAGATGGCATTTCAACCTTCTACCTGAGCAAAGAGAATTGGCACTTGTATTTCCTATAAGAGCATTAACAGCCTTCTAGTACTTGAAAAAACAAAGCAAAGAAATCTCCAAAATCAGTAATACTTACTGAATTCTTGAAGAATAGTGTAAAAACTCTGTTTCTTAGAGCTGAGTACAGTTATACCAGGAAGATATGATATAGGTGCCCTGACAAGTTCTGTAAGTAGAAATGTGTCCTATAGATCTGTGTCCAAGTTAATGATCTTCAGGGTAATCTTTTTTTTTTTTTNCCGGAGGAGGCTCTTCCTTATTTTTTTGGGGGGGATTTATAAAACTGTCCCTCCCTTTTTATTTTAAAAATCTAAATTGAAGTATAGTTGATTTACAATATCATATAAGTTTCAGGTATACAGTCAACGATTCTCTTATATATCTGTATGTATGTGTGTGTGTGTGCGTGCATGTATTTACATATATATATATACATATGTATATACATATGTATGTATATATATGGCTTCCCAGCTGGCTTAAGACCATAAGGAATCCGCCTGCAATGCAAGAAACCCAGGTTTGATCCCTGGATCAGGAAGATCCCCTGGAGAATGGGATGGCTACCCATTCCAGTATTCTTGCCTGGAGAATTGCATGGATAGAGAAGCCTGGTAGGCTACACCCCATGAAGTCACAAAGATTTGGGCAGAACAGAGCAACTAACATATATATATATATATATATGTTGTATATATAATACAGGTTAACCTTGAACTGTTCTAAGCCTTTGTTTTCTCATCTGGAAAGCACAGAGAATAGTGCTGTCTTTAGAAATCTTTCAGATCAGCAGAAGCTCCAGTTTGTCCTCCAGTCTTCCATAGCAGTGGCAGTGGGTCATGGTGGTTGCATTTTTAGGGTTTGTGTCATAGTACTGCCTATGAGAAGAGGAGTATCGCATTGAGTATTGCATATTGAGGAGAGGAGATGGCCCAGCTGAGAAGGGGCTGTGGTTTTCTGTTGCAGTGCCAGATGCCAGTTAGACAGTGAACTCCAAATAAAGGAGTGTGTTTCCCATGGTTTGGCTGAAGCCCACACTGTGTCCCCTCCCGTGGGTTTGGCAGTTTGAGATAGATGACTTGATTATTTGTGTGCCATCGCATCCCTGGTTGAGTTTAGCCTGGATAAAATAATCCACATAGCAGCAACCTGGTAGAGCCATAAACACGAGATGGCATTTCAACCTTCTACCTGAGCAAAGAGAATTGGCACTTGTATTTCCTATAAGAGCATTAACAGCCTTCTAGTACTTGAAAAAACAAAGCAAAGAAATCTCCAAAATCAGTAATACTTACTGAATTCTTGAAGAATAGTGTAAAAACTCTGTTTCTTAGAGCTGAGTACAGTTATACCAGGAAGATATGATATAGGTGCCCTGACAAGTTCTGTAAGTAGAAATGTGTCCTATAGATCTGTGTCCAAGTTAATGATCTTCAGGGTAATCTTTTTTTTTTTTTAAATCTCACAGTTTGTCTCACATTGTTCCCAGATGTTTTAAGCATCTCATTATGCATAAGCTTAAAAAACTAAAGAAGCCCTATTTGCAGACACTTTGATTTTACTGGAGCATCGTGCCTGCCTGCGTGCATGTTAAGTTGCTTCAGTTGAGTCCAGATCGTTGCGACATCATGGACTGTGTCAAGACCAACAACTCTTTGTGACACCGTAGCCCACCAGGCTCCTCTGTCCCTGAGATTCTCCTAGCAGGAATACTAGACTGAGTTGCTGTTTCCTCCCAGGGGAGCTTCCCCACCCAGGGACTGAACCAGTTATCTTAAAGTCTCCTGCGTTGGCAGGTGGGTTCTTTACCACTAGCGCCACCTGGGAAGCCCTGCTGGAGCGTTGTATGTAACAGCAAATTTTTAAAAATTGACGTATAGTCGATATAAGTTAGTTGTATAACATAGTGGCTCATGGTTGTTAAAGTTACAGTTGTAGTTATTCTAAAGTATTGGCTGTATTCCCTGTGTTGTACAGTATATCCTTGTAGCTTCTTCATTTTCTGCTGCTACCGCTGCTAAGTCGCTTCAGTTGTGTCTGACTCTGTGCAACCCCATAGACGGCAGCCACCAGGCTCCCCCGTCCCTGGGATTCTCCAGGCAAGAACACTGGAGTGGGTTGCCATTTCCTTCTCCAATGCATGAAAGTGAAAAGTGAAAGTGAAGTTGCTCAGTCGTGTCCAACCCTCAACGACCTCATGGACTGCAGCCCGCCAGGCTCCTCTGTCCATGGGATTTTCCAGGCAAGAGTACTGGAGTGGGGTGCCATTGCCTTCTCCGTCTTTATTTTCTACATGTTAATAGTAGTTTGTACCTCTTAATCGCCTACCCTTATCTTGCCTTCTCTCCTTGCCTCTCCCTACTGGTCACCATTAGTTTGTTCTCTTTATCTGTGAGTCTGTAACAGAAGTTTTAATGTTTCTTCTCATTTGTTAAATCCCAAACTTTTGGTTTGTGGATTTAATTTCTGATGAAGACTTTTCTTGGTGATTTTAAAATTAATTTTCCTGAGTTGACAGGATCAAATAAAAACATATATATATATATATTTGGCAAAGAAAAGCATTTTTAAAAACAGGTTCCCAGGAACACCAGTGCTGTGAGATGCCTTGGGGTGAGGTGGGGGTGGCAGGAAAGGCTTCCTTTGCCAAGAGTTTGGAAAGCAGCCTTCCCAGATTGGAGAGATTTATGGTACATATTAGCATATTAAAGACTGAATTTCTGTGGAAAAGAACCCTGTTTAATTTAGCATTTCACAAAATAACTTGGTCATGGATTCTTTTTTTTAATCAAAGAATATCTATTAACATCTCTTTGAGAAATCTTGCAGGAGAGTTTTAGAAATGACTGTTTTTAAGCAAGTCTAATTAATTTTGTGTTAATTCGAATCCCAGATTTGGACAGGATCTAGTTAATTTGGTTGTCCTTGCAGGAATGTTTTCTCACAGCCTTTCTTATGGGTCACTGGCTTTCTATTTCACGGATAACTCACACTTTCAGTCTACTTGAGTTGTAACTGAGCCAGAATCTGCTCATTGTAACTTCCACCCTCATATCTTGGATCAGCAACCCCCCC
>SJYW01051306.1:227980-258181 GCA_006410735.1 Raphicerus campestris | reverse complement strand
TCATTTCCATCTCTCGGAGTTCACTCAGACTCACGTCCATCGAGTCTGTGATGCCATCCAGCCATCTCATTCTCTGTCGTCCCCTTCTCCTCCTGCCCCCAATCCCTCCCAGAGTCTTTTTCCAATCAGTCAACTCTTCATATGAGGTGGCCAAAGTAGTGGAGTTTCAGCTTTAGCGTCATTCCTTCCAAAGAAATCCCAGGGTTGATCTCCTTCAGAATGGACTGGTTGGATCTCCTTGCAGTCCAAGGGACTCTCAAGAGTCTTCTCCAACACCACAGTTCAAAAGCATCAATTCTTTGGCGCTCAGCCTTCTTTCACAGTCCAACTCTCACATCCATACATGACCACAGGAAAAACCATAGCCTTGACTATATATATAGTAGTGTGTATATATTAATCCCAGCTTCCTACTTTGTCCCCCAACTCCCCTTTCCCCTTTGGTAACCATAAGTTTGTTTTGTATGTCTGTGAGTCTCTTTCTGTTTTATAAATAAATTCATTTGTATCATTTTTTTTACATTCCACATATATTTGTCTTTGACTGACTGACTTAGTATGATAATGTCTAGGTTCATTCGTGTTGCTGCAGATGGCCTTATTTCATCCTGTTTATGACTGAGTAGTATTCCATCACATATAGGTACCACATCTTATCCGTTTATCTGTCCGTGTACACTGAGATAGCCATGTCTTGGCTACTGTAAATAGTGCTGCAATGGACATAGGGTTGCATGCATCTTTTTGAATGATGACTTTTTTCTCCAGATAAGATAGATGCCCAGGAGTGAGATTGCAGGGTCATATGGTAGCTCTATTTTTAGCTTTTTAAGAAACCTTCATACTGTTCTCCATAGTGGCTGTTGCCAGTTTACATTCCCAGCAGTGTGGGAGGGTTCCTGTAAAAGGTATTTTAAATGGTGCCAAAAGGAGAGAGGGCAGCTCCTATTCGGGACAAGTGTCCACTTCACTGTTGAATTACTGTGCACCAGGCTGGGCTCTGACAGCCGGTCAGGCGTTTGACACAAGCCCCAGAGGAGATGATTCAGCTCAGAAGTATTCAGTAAGCAGGGGCCGTAGCAAGCCTTTTCTTTAGAATTGCCAAGTCGTTGGAGGTTCTGTCCGTCTCCCTGACCCCTCTCTTGGACTCTGCTCTCTCCGCCCAGCAACTGCCCAAGGCCCTCTTGTTCTTTCTCACTTTCAAAGCTCTTCTGTGGATCCCTGGGTGCCCCAGGGTGCCTCCCTCCCACACCCAGCCCCCACGATTACTCCATCTAATCACTAACGGTGGTCAAAGCTTCTTTGAAATTAATAACAGACTGGTGTTAAGAAGAATATCAGTGTGATAAAGTGACCTGGAATTCGGAGGCTGTCTTATTTTTATCTGGGGACTGGTTGTATTTACTTAAGTTCGTCTCCAGTTTCTAATAGTTAATCTGACCTAACTTACATTATTGGAAATACCTTACTGGAGAGTCATTAAAGTGGGGATTTATGGAGGAAATACACATTTCTTGAACTAGTTGTAAGTTTTGGTCATGTCTGTAACTTAAAATTAAAAAAAATTTTTTTTAGGTACTTCCCTGATGTCCAGTGGTTAAGATACCTCTGGTTAGGGAACTAAGAACCCATGTACTGTGACATGGCCAAAAAAAGAGAGTACTTCTAGATCAAGTTGGGCAAGAAAAGGAAAAAAAAATGTTGAACATTTTTTACATGATTTGTATTGAAAAACGTGCAATTTTGTTTCAGAACTTTTCCAATAAAAGCTAGAATTTGAGAAAACAGTGGACTTTGTTAAAAATATTGGTGATAAGGAATAGACTTTGATAGTGGAGCGTGGGCTCCGTATGTCAGATTGGCTCATTTCGTGTGTTTAGGACTTGGCACGTGTGAGCTCACGTTGTACATTGCTTTTATAGTAATATTCTGCAGAGCGGTCAGTCACTATCTGTCTTGTTACATCACTGTAGTCACGTGGGTACATCTGTATCAATTTTGTTTCCCTGACCAGCTCATTGATTATTCCTTGTCAGTGCTGAGTAACTCTGGCACCCGCTTTCCCAGCTCTCGCTTCCTTTTGCCCAAACTGTAAGAAGGTGAACAAGAAAGAGATGAGTGTCAAAATGCAGGTGCCTGGTGTCTTCCCATTTCCTGTTATTATTGAAAACTGTCCTTGATTTTTTGAGGTGATAAATGGTTTAAAGAAAGACGTGTGTCATGTATGAGCCAGGTGGGCACTGGATAAATTGAAAGGAGAGACCCACATCGTCTGGCCAAGCATCCCTGCCTTTGACCCTCAGTGACTGTCCTGCACCTAACCCTCACCACCCCTTGTAAAGCTCACATGGAATGGATGATACTAACATCTTTGTGAACCAGGGCTCCTTTGACATTGTAGTACAGAGGCTCTTTAGAATACATCCTTAATGAAAACCAACCCCCAAACAGTGTGCAGATACACAGTAATAATACGTAGAGTAATTGATTTCTGAGTTTTATTTTTCTCCTTCAATTACATTATTTATAATTGTTCAGCACCAAGACATAATACAGTTCTACAGGCCATAAAAGATCTGCAGACGAAGGGGAATACCCGTGGAAAAACAGATTTTTATCTCTTTCTGTTGTAAAAGGTAAGAACTGGAAGGAAAAGTAGACCCAAATCAGACCAAACTAAACCAAAACCAGCCACCCAAAACCCCAAACAAATTATTACAGAAAATAATTTCATCCTTTAAAATTTCTAAAAGTTGAGACCTTCTTTTATAAATGTTCCTATGACAGTGGTAAAACTATACAGAAGAAAATATAAGAAGTACCTGGGTTAAAACCATAATCAAAATGCTCCCAAATCTTAACGTGTTTATTAGTAAGAAAGATGACTTTACTTAACGACCTATAGTTGTACCTCGTAATGAAAGACTAGAGAAGACCCTTTGTTTTTGTTTGTTTTTTAAAAATTGGTTGTCGATTGTCCATCTGAAAGCTTAAAAGAGAAGTCTTCTTTGAGAACTAATCATGTCCTTTATGGAGTAGACAGATTATTCGTACTACTTGGGGCCAACACCTGAGTTGTTTAAAACGCTTCCTTATTTTATTCATTAATACCTTAAGATGTATGATGAATATCTTTATTTTATGGTTAGAAACCAGTGAAGGAGATAATTTTGAGTGGCCTTAATGCCAACCTAACATACTGCCTAGAGAAAAGCATGACCACCTTTTTATTACATCAGATAATGATAATTACCCTTTATATTTCCCTGAACCAGATTAGAATTTACAGTAATTTAGGAAGCGTCTGAGCTGTGGTTTTATTTCTTCACCATTCTTGAAGAAATAGTACTGACATAAGTTTGTAATAAACAACCATTCAGAAAAGGCACCTACCTAAGCAAATGCAGTGTTTTGAAGCATTTCTGTGCATTTTTGAAGCATCAATTTACTTATCAGTAATTGATGTAGTAACTTATTGGCAGATTATTTTTATTTTTGAAGTAGGACTTGTAAGGAGCTCACCCCCAAGAATGTGGTTGCTTATTTTTCCTGAATGTATTTGTTCAGAATCAAAAAATTGCTTTGAATAACATCTTCATTCGTAGTTTCGCCTGAAGCGGAGTCTCCTTTTTCTTTCTACCCAAGGCTGCAAGGTGCTCTGTCTTGGGGCAAGCCTTTATTATTTATGTGTCTTTCTAAAGATAGGGGTTGTTTGCCAGAGTAGCGTGTCCTTCAGCTTTAGGACTGCCCTAAGAGGGGCCTGGCCGTCCTTGCCTGTGGTCTGCTCCTTGCTGCTGGGGTGGGAGGCATCCCCTTTCCCTGGGCTCATGAGGGAGTATGTGGCCTCTATGTGCCCCCCACCAGCGACCTTTCCGGCATCCTCGCCCCTCAACTGGACCTTCAAGCAGCTCTTTCTGGGTTTGCTCAGGATAGGATGGGAGCGTTCATGTTGATCAGAGATGGTGTGTCCTCATTCTGCTTGGGTCTCAGCGGCTGGCTCCCCTCAGGGCAGGCTCTCCATACCCAGGAGGAGGTCAGGCCCCCACGCCCTGCCCCTGCGCCCCATCCCCACTCCTGTCCCCTTGGCGTCCCGGACGCTGTCCTTCCCTGGAGCTGGGAGCTCCCTCATCTGGCCCCCTGTTCTGGGTCTTTGCTCCAGGTGGGACACTCCCATCTTTGGAGGAGGGCTTTCAGACTCGCACAGTTTCTGTCATCCCAGCCTGTGGGCCTTAAGAGGTGGCGTGCACTCTTTTTCCACCTCTGCACCCTTCGCATCGGTTCAGGGGCTTCCCTGGTGGTCTGGGGGTTGAGAATCCACTTCCAGTGCAGAGGCGTGGGTTCGGTCCCTGGTCGGAGAACTAAGACCCCAGACGCCGCGGAGCGTCTCAGCCCTCCTGCCACAGCTACTGAGTCTGTGACTTAGAGAGCCTGCCTCATGCCGTGAAGAACCACTTTTAATTTTTGTAGCCCCAAAATAAAAGCAAGGTGGTACCTTGGTGTATGAGGAATGCTTAATAAATATTTGCTGACATGAACTGCAGCTCTACAGTAGCGCTAAGGATAAGTATGGGAAGTGAGATTTTCGTCTAGATTGACATCAACCACTAAAAGTCAGCCTTTTGAAAAAGGCATCCTTAAGCATTACATAAGCAACTGTGTTTATATGTCTGAAGGTCAACCCGATCTTCAAACTTGAATTTGATTTAGCCCACGTGAAATCAAGCAATTACAAGCTAAAGTAAAAATCCCAGAGTGCTATTTTGAGCAGTTAAGCCATTTCAATGATGAAGACCTGGCATAGTCTACTTTATTCTCTGTCGGAAATAAAATGGGAATATTTATGTATCATCAGCAGGACCTTGTTCAGAGTCTCACCCCACCCACTTCTCTATTTCCCTTCCTTAGGAAAACTCCTCCTAAGCAAAAGATGGGCGCCCTCTAGGGTTGAGCTTGTAGGTGCAATGCAGGACTGCATTTTAAGAAAGCTGCAAAATTCTGGGAGAATCCCATAGGATTCAAAAAACAGAAAAAGATGCTTCATCCCTGTTATGTAATTCAAGTTATATAATTTAACCCCAGAGTGTCCCAGAGTGCTTTCAACTTGCTCATCATTTCCTCGAGCACTATTTATTCAGACAGCTTTCTGTCCCACAGGGAGAGAATATCCAAAATGAGAAGAAAGAATGTTTTATTAAAAAATGAAAGTGGAAGGTTGAAATTCTTGGCAGTTCGCAGCCATCTGTGAAGAAAAGTTACCAGGCCACGTGTCTGTGACTCAGACTTTGGACAAAATAAAAGGCTTTTCTGTGGCAGCTGAACTATTTCCTTCTTTTTCACCCCTGATTGATCACATGACTGGGTATTTCTCTACGACCCTAGTTGCTTTCACTCACTTCACCCATTACCACTCCTTCCTCTTAATGCTATACTTTTTATTTTCCATAATGCTGATATTTAATTTTTAGTTGGCATTCTTTTTCTATCTTACTTGTTTGTGGTGAGGAAAATGCGCCGTTAACTTATAAAGCGCCGACACAGGGTCGGGTCCATTTATGTATTTTTGTTTATTATTGTTAACAATGGTGCATTTGTTTTATATGGAGTCATGAAGATGAAAATAATGGTATCGTACATTTAGGTAGTGTTTTTCATATACACAGTGTTTCTCTGGAACCTCAGAATGACCCCCTGAGATAAGAAAAATAAGCAGTATTCCATGATAAATAATGATTCAGCATGTTTTCAAGCCTTACAGAAGCTGAGTATTTCTTCTTAAAATTCTTAGCAGCTTTCCATTTTACATATTTTCTCTTTTAAGTTGACAGTGATTTTTAAAAAAAATGATGACAGTTTTGTTTTCAGGTCACAGGATTCTCGTTCTCTAGTTTGAACTCGAGGCCTTCTGTTTTCGGTCTTTTATTTTGCAGGTGAGAAAACGGAGGCCTCGAGAGGCTGGGTAACTGGTTCATGAGGCCTCCAGCAGAGGCATGGCTGAAATCCTTTTTCCCGCGTAATGTGTTTTCTCTTTCCCTTACTTGGTTTTGCTTGGCTTAATCTTCTTCTTTAAACATGCCTAATTTAATTTTTCTTTATTGGTACATGAATGTGGTTGTGGAAAAGGACCCCTTGTGGTGGAAAGTTTCCCTCATGTCCATAGTTGGGTTCAGTCTGGCAGAGCAAGTTGTGAAATTACTTTCATGTATGTATTCAGAATCACACCTCATCTTTTAAAAAATTGATTTCTAATTGATTTTTTGATTAGTTGNGCAAGAAAAGGAAAAAAAAATGTTGAACATTTTTTACATGATTTGTATTGAAAAACGTGCAATTTTGTTTCAGAACTTTTCCAATAAAAGCTAGAATTTGAGAAAACAGTGGACTTTGTTAAAAATATTGGTGATAAGGAATAGACTTTGATAGTGGAGCGTGGGCTCCGTATGTCAGATCGGCTCATTTCGTGTGTTTAGGACTTGGCACGTGTGAGCTCACGTTGTACATTGCTTTTATAGTAATATTCTGCAGAGCGGTCAGTCACTATCTGTCTTGTTACATCACTGTAGTCACGTGGGTACATCTGTATCAATTTTGTTTCCCTGACCAGCTCATTGATTATTCCTTGTCAGTGCTGAGTAACTCTGGCACCCGCTTTCCCAGCTCTCGCTTCCTTTTGCCCAAACTGTAAGAAGGTGAACAAGAAAGAGATGAGTGTCAAAATGCAGGTGCCTGGTGTCTTCCCATTTCCTGTTATTATTGAAAACTGTCCTTGATTTTTTGAGGTGATAAATGGTT
Organism: Raphicerus campestris; assembly: GCA_006410735.1. NCBI lineage: Eukaryota > Metazoa > Chordata > Mammalia > Artiodactyla > Bovidae > Raphicerus > Raphicerus campestris. The sequence goes on along the minus strand of SJYW01051306.1, from coordinate 251,392 downwards.
TAAAGAAAGACGTGTGTCATGTATGAGCCAGGTGGGCACTGGATAAATTGAAAGGAGAGACCCACATCGTCTGGCCAAGCATCCCTGCCTTTGACCCTCAGTGACTGTCCTGCACCTAACCCTCACCACCCCTTGTAAAGCTCACATGGAATGGATGATACTAACATCTTTGTGAACCAGGGCTCCTTTGACATTGTAGTACAGAGGCTCTTTAGAATACATCCTTAATGAAAACCAACCCCCAAACAGTGTGCAGATACACAGTAATAATACGTAGAGTAATTGATTTCTGAGTTTTATTTTTCTCCTTCAATTACATTATTTATAATTGTTCAGCACCAAGACATAATACAGTTCTACAGGCCATAAAAGATCTGCAGACGAAGGGGAATACCCGTGGAAAAACAGATTTTTATCTCTTTCTGTTGTAAAAGGTAAGAACTGGAAGGAAAAGTAGACCCAAATCAGACCAAACTAAACCAAAACCAGCCACCCAAAACCCCAAACAAATTATTACAGAAAATAATTTCATCCTTTAAAATTTCTAAAAGTTGAGACCTTCTTTTATAAATGTTCCTATGACAGTGGTAAAACTATACAGAAGAAAATATAAGAAGTACCTGGGTTAAAACCATAATCAAAATGCTCCCAAATCTTAACGTGTTTATTAGTAAGAAAGATGACTTTACTTAACGACCTATAGTTGTACCTCGTAATGAAAGACTAGAGAAGACCCTTTGTTTTTGTTTGTTTTTTAAAAATTGGTTGTCGATTGTCCATCTGAAAGCTTAAAAGAGAAGTCTTCTTTGAGAACTAATCATGTCCTTTATGGAGTAGACAGATTATTCGTACTACTTGGGGCCAACACCTGAGTTGTTTAAAACGCTTCCTTATTTTATTCATTAATACCTTAAGATGTATGATGAATATCTTTATTTTATGGTTAGAAACCAGTGAAGGAGATAATTTTGAGTGGCCTTAATGCCAACCTAACATACTGCCTAGAGAAAAGCATGACCACCTTTTTATTACATCAGATAATGATAATTACCCTTTATATTTCCCTGAACCAGATTAGAATTTACAGTAATTTAGGAAGCGTCTGAGCTGTGGTTTTATTTCTTCACCATTCTTGAAGAAATAGTACTGACATAAGTTTGTAATAAACAACCATTCAGAAAAGGCACCTACCTAAGCAAATGCAGTGTTTTGAAGCATTTCTGTGCATTTTTGAAGCATCAATTTACTTATCAGTAATTGATGTAGTAACTTATTGGCAGATTATTTTTATTTTTGAAGTAGGACTTGTAAGGAGCTCACCCCCAAGAATGTGGTTGCTTATTTTTCCTGAATGTATTTGTTCAGAATCAAAAAATTGCTTTGAATAACATCTTCATTCGTAGTTTCGCCTGAAGCGGAGTCTCCTTTTTCTTTCTACCCAAGGCTGCAAGGTGCTCTGTCTTGGGGCAAGCCTTTATTATTTATGTGTCTTTCTAAAGATAGGGGTTGTTTGCCAGAGTAGCGTGTCCTTCAGCTTTAGGACTGCCCTAAGAGGGGCCTGGCCGTCCTTGCCTGTGGTCTGCTCCTTGCTGCTGGGGTGGGAGGCATCCCCTTTCCCTGGGCTCATGAGGGAGTATGTGGCCTCTATGTGCCCCCCACCAGCGACCTTTCCGGCATCCTCGCCCCTCAACTGGACCTTCAAGCAGCTCTTTCTGGGTTTGCTCAGGATAGGATGGGAGCGTTCATGTTGATCAGAGATGGTGTGTCCTCATTCTGCTTGGGTCTCAGCGGCTGGCTCCCCTCAGGGCAGGCTCTCCATACCCAGGAGGAGGTCAGGCCCCCACGCCCTGCCCCTGCGCCCCATCCCCACTCCTGTCCCCTTGGCGTCCCGGACGCTGTCCTTCCCTGGAGCTGGGAGCTCCCTCATCTGGCCCCCTGTTCTGGGTCTTTGCTCCAGGTGGGACACTCCCATCTTTGGAGGAGGGCTTTCAGACTCGCACAGTTTCTGTCATCCCAGCCTGTGGGCCTTAAGAGGTGGCGTGCACTCTTTTTCCACCTCTGCACCCTTCGCATCGGTTCAGGGGCTTCCCTGGTGGTCTGGGGGTTGAGAATCCACTTCCAGTGCAGAGGCGTGGGTTCGGTCCCTGGTCGGAGAACTAAGACCCCAGACGCCGCGGAGCGTCTCAGCCCTCCTGCCACAGCTACTGAGTCTGTGACTTAGAGAGCCTGCCTCATGCCGTGAAGAACCACTTTTAATTTTTGTAGCCCCAAAATAAAAGCAAGGTGGTACCTTGGTGTATGAGGAATGCTTAATAAATATTTGCTGACATGAACTGCAGCTCTACAGTAGCGCTAAGGATAAGTATGGGAAGTGAGATTTTCGTCTAGATTGACATCAACCACTAAAAGTCAGCCTTTTGAAAAAGGCATCCTTAAGCATTACATAAGCAACTGTGTTTATATGTCTGAAGGTCAACCCGATCTTCAAACTTGAATTTGATTTAGCCCACGTGAAATCAAGCAATTACAAGCTAAAGTAAAAATCCCAGAGTGCTATTTTGAGCAGTTAAGCCATTTCAATGATGAAGACCTGGCATAGTCTACTTTATTCTCTGTCGGAAATAAAATGGGAATATTTATGTATCATCAGCAGGACCTTGTTCAGAGTCTCACCCCACCCACTTCTCTATTTCCCTTCCTTAGGAAAACTCCTCCTAAGCAAAAGATGGGCGCCCTCTAGGGTTGAGCTTGTAGGTGCAATGCAGGACTGCATTTTAAGAAAGCTGCAAAATTCTGGGAGAATCCCATAGGATTCAAAAAACAGAAAAAGATGCTTCATCCCTGTTATGTAATTCAAGTTATATAATTTAACCCCAGAGTGTCCCAGAGTGCTTTCAACTTGCTCATCATTTCCTTGAGCACTATTTATTCAGACAGCTTTCTGTCCCACAGGGAGAGAATATCCAAAATGAGAAGAAAGAATGTTTTATTAAAAAATGAAAGTGGAAGGTTGAAATTCTTGGCAGTTCGCAGCCATCTGTGAAGAAAAGTTACCAGGCCATGTGTCTGTGACTCAGACTTTGGACAAAATAAAAGGCTTTTCTGTGGCAGCTGAAGTATTTCCTTCTTTTTCACCCCTGATTGATCACATGACTGGGTATTTCTCTACGACCCTAGTTGCTTTCACTCACTTCACCCATTACCACTCCTTCCTCTTAATACTATACTTTTTATTTTCCATAATGCTGATATTTAATTTTTAGTTGGCATTCTTTTTCTATCTTACTTGTTTGTGGTGAGGAAAATGCGCCGTTAACTTATAAAGCGCTGACACAGGGTCGGGTCCATTTATGTATTTTTGTTTATTATTGTTAAGAATGGTGCATTTGTTTTATATGGAGTCATGAAGATGAAAATAATGGTATTGTACATTTAGGTAGCGTTTTTAATATACAGTGTTTCTCTGGAACCTCAGAATGACCCCCTGAGATAAGAAAAATAAGCAGTATTCCATGATAAATAATGATTCAGCATGTTTTCAAGCCTTACAGAAGCTGAGTATTTCTTCTTAAAATTCTTAGCAGCTTTCCATTTTACATATTTTCTCTTTTAAGTTGACAGTGATTTTTTTAAAAAATGATGACAGTTTTGTTTTCAGGTCACAGAATTCTCATTCTCTAGTTTGAACTCGAGGCCTTCTGTTTTCGGTCTTTTATTTTGCAGGTGAGAAAACAGAGGCCTCGAGAGGCTGGGTAACTGGTTCATGAGGCCTCCAGCAGAGGCGTGGCTGAAATCCTTTTTCCCGCGTAATGTGTTTTCTCTTTCCCTTACTTGGTTTTGCTTGGCTTAATCTTCTTCTTTAAACATGCCTAATTTAATTTTTCTTTATTGGTACATGAATGTGGTTGTGGAAAAGGACCCCTTGTGGTGGAAAGTTTCCCTCATGTCCATAGTTGGGTTCAGTCTGGCAGAGCAAGTTGTGAAATTACTTTCATGTATGTATTCAGAATCACACCTCATCTTTTAAAAAATTGATTTCTAATTGATTTTTTGATTAGTTGATCTTTTAAATTTTAATTGAAGTAAATCTACTGATCTACAACGTTTTGTTAATTGCTGCTGTATGGCAAGTAATTCAGTTATACACACATCACTGTTTTAAAAAATATCCTTTTCCATTAGGGCTTAAAAAATATCCTTTTCCCTTATGGCTTAAAAAATATCCTTTTCCATTACGGCTTAAAAAATATCCTTTTCCATTATGGCTTTAAAAATACCCTTTTCCATTATGGCTTAAAAAATACCCTTTTCCATTATGGCTTAAAAAATATCCTTTTCCATTATGGCTTAAAAAATATCCTTTTCCATTATGGCTTATCACAAGGTATTGAATATAGTTCCCTGAGCTGTGCAGAAGGCCCCTGTGTACCCATCCTGTGTACTAAAGCCTCTCTGCTCGCCCCGGCCTTCCACTCCGTCTGTCCCCCGTGCCCCTGCCCCTTGGCAGCCACCGGTCTGTTCTCTGTGTCTGTGATTCTCTTTCTGCTTCTGAACGTGAAAGTTTCTCAGTTGTGTCCGATTCTTTGCGACCCCATAGACTGTGGCCTACGAGGTTCCCGCATCCATGGAATTTCCCAGGCAAGAATACTGGAGTGGGTTGCCATTTCCTTCTCCAGGGGATCTTCCCTATCCAGCGATCGAACCCGGGTCCCCTGCCTCAGACGCAGATTTTTTTACTGTCTGAGCCACTAGGAAGCCGTGTTCCATTGATCGGTGCATTGGTGTCGTATTTTAGACTCCACATGTGAGTGGTGTCCTGTGGCCTTTGTCTCTCTGTTTCCAACTTCGCTCAGTGGGATCATCTCTAGGCCCAACCGTGTTGCTGCAGATGGCATGATTTCGTTCTTGTCAATGGCTGAGTAGTATTCCTTTGTATATATGTGCCACATCTTTTTCCACTCATCTCTCGATGGACATTTAGGCTGTTTCCATGTCTTGGCTATTGATCACACCTCATCATTACCATCCTGGAGTGAGAAAGACAGCGGAAGTGCATCTGGATTGAACTGTGGCTCTGGCAGGCATGGGTGGGCACAGGGGACCAAGAGTGCGTGGCTTTCTTAACTTTGATTGTTCATTCCTGCCCGGGCCGCGGCATCCTTACTGTGTGCTTGTTTCCACTGTCCCTTCTGAAGATGTCAGACCTGCATGATAGAGTTGTCTATTTTGAGAGATTCGACAGCTGCCTCAGGGTCAGGAGGTGCATAATATTGTTTATATAACTGTGGTCTCTCATGTTCCTGCTCATGCTCTCCAGAATTAGTCTGCACTCTGATTACACGGGAGATGCTCAGAGGAGTATATTGATTTAGATGTACACGTATGCATGAAATTCACAAGCTTAGCTCTTCTGCCTTTTTTTGTTGTTGTTGTTAATTGAAGTATTGACAGATAACATTGTATTGGTTTCAGGTATATGACATCATGATTTGATATTTGTATATGTTAACAAGATGATCAAAAATTCTAGTTATAATGCCATTCATCACCAAAGTTTTCTTGGCAGCTTTCAAGTACATGATGCAATACTGCTGGCTACGGTCACCCTGCTGCACACTGCACCCCATGTCTCATTTATAACTGGGAGTTTGTTTCTTGTGATCTGCTTCTCCTGTTTCACCCACTCTCCAGCCCCAGCCCTTGGCAGCCACCATTCTCTTCTCTGTATCTATGATTTTTGTTTTGTTTGCTCACTTGTTGTTTTTTAGATTCCACTTATAAGTGAAATCATACAGTATTTGTTCCTGCCTGACTTATTTCACTTAGTCTAATTCCCTCAAGGTCTCTGTTGTTGCAAATGGCAAGATTGTGTTTTTAGTGGCCGAGTAATACTCCACCGTGTGTGTGTCTTCTTTGCCCATTCGTCCATCCACGGACATCGTATTTTTAAGTGGGCCCTTAGCCTTACATTCAAGCTCATGGCTTAGAATGAGGCCACGTCAGTTCTTACAGGGCTGTGATATGTAACTAGAAAATTGAGTATTAGCACTCATTTCACATGTTTGCTTGTCTGCACACGTGTATGTTATGTATATCATAGATTTCTTCCTGAAAAGATCCTTGGAAATTGGCTCATCTCTGAAATGTTATTGAGTATTTCAGGGGAATGTCATTTAATGCCATTTATTTAACAGAAGGTAAATATTTAATGGAACTTATTTAGGTATTTATAGATTTTCTAAATAGGACTGTCTGAAATGTGTTATGATGTGCCTTTTTTTTTTTTTTTTAGAAAAATAAAGTATTTTTAAGCTTGCTTTTACTGTTATATAATTATCTTGTGACACCAAAGAGTCAGCTGATATTCCTTGGGTATTGGGAAATCAAAATAAAAATGTCATCTTGTGAAAATGGGAACACTTGGTTGAAAATAATCTGACTGTTTCAGTTTTTCTGGTCATTTTATAGGAACTATTGGCATTAGTAGTTACTTAGAGCTATTAGGCCTAGGTGTAATGCTTACATTATGTGTCACTAATGATGCATAGATGGGTAAATGAATATTAGTTGAATATTAAAAAGTACTGTGACTTAGGCAGAAAGTCCCCAAATACTAGTCATAGGAGCTGATAAATTTGATATGAAACTCTTAAGGGAATTTTATTCTTCACTAATTACAAACATTTTCTGACAGTAAATCATATTGTAAAGCATGTAGTCAGTTAAGATAGTAAAATTTAGTGGCATTAAATTGTTTTTATTGAAAGATTTTAAAATTGGGGTATTGACTCAATGGACATGAGTTTGAGCAAACTCCAGGGAACAGTGAAGGACAGGGAAGCCTGGCGTGGTGCAGTCCACGGGGTCGCAGAGTCGGACAGGACTGAGCGACCGAATAACGACAGCTACTTAAAATGTCCCGGTAGTTTCAGCTTTACAGTGAAGTGAATCTGCTATATGTATACATGTATCCCCTCTTTTTTTGAGATTTCCTTCCCATTTAGGTCACTGCAGAGCAAAATTTAGTGGTATTTAAGCTGTTTTTTTAGACCCGAAAATCTTAACCATCAAAGGCTTGCTTCCAGTTTACATTAGGCCCTTTCTGGTTGCTCTGGAGTTGGAAAGTTTTGACCATACTTTGGATCTTTTTGTTTCTTTCTGCTGTTTAGTCACATGACACGTTGCACGTGCACAGGAGTTTGGCTCCTGTGTGTAAGTGTGTGTCCATGCAGACGGGGCCGGGGGGGTCCACAGGTCTGTGCCCACATGCTGTGGGGGATGCTGGTCTCTGCCTCTGTGGACCCAATCCTCGACTCTCGAAGTAGTGCAGCCCAGCATCACCCCAGGGGAACAGGTTGGGGTGGGGCAGCTACGCTCGCCACCTGCTCTGACCCTGTCTGTCTGGCTGAAACTGACAGTGGGCTGATGTGTGCCAGGAGTGTCCCTCTGTGGGAAGAGCAGAGCTTTGGGGAAGTTTGTGGTGGTTTGAGCTATAAACTAAGAAACTTAAACCAGCCTTGTTAACTGTCAGTTACTGTGTGTGTGGTTATATGATTTATCCCCCGGGAGGGATAAATCACTGGTTGGGTTTAACATACACACTACTATATATAAAATAGATAATCAGCAAGGACATACAGGGAACTCTACTCAGTACTCTGCAGTAACCTATATGGGAAAAGACTGGAAAAGAATCAATATATGTATATGTATAACTGAACCATTTTGCTGTGTACCTGAAATAAGAACAACGTTGTAAATTAACTGTAGTCCAGTAGAAAATTTAAAAAGAAGCTATTCAAACAGAAAAGAAAACCCTCCACCACAGAAAGATTTATGCTGTGCAGAGAAATTTTGAATAGAGGCCTTATAACCTCGCATATATTTTAAAAAACCTTTAATTTTGAGATAATCATAGACTCACAGGAATTTTCAGAAGTAGTACCTAGAGTCTCATGGACCTTTTATCCAGGCTACATCTCTGGAGTTTTAACATCTGTAGGGTGTGCCTCTGGCATCTTGAATTTTGCAATGCAGAGATCAGGAAGACCAATTCGGGGCTGGGGGGCTAAACACTCACCTTGTTAAGGTGTCCCTGGTTGCTGTCTCATGAATCATGATTCAGGTCAGGGCCTGCATAAAACATTGCATGAATGGACACACAGGGAATGTTTTCTTCTTGTCCACTTTCTTGTCCAGGTATTAAAGATAATCCAAGTTCTATAACCAGATATTTTAAATTGTGTTTTTGTGCGTAGGTTCGAAAACACGTGAATGATCTCTATGAAGACTTGAGGGACGGACACAATTNCTGTTTGAATAGAGGCCTTATAACCTCACATATATTTTAAAAAACCTTTAATTTTGAGATAATCATAGACTCACAGGAATTTTCAGAAGTAGTACCTAGAGTCTCATGGACCTTTTATCCAGGCTACATCTCTGGAGTTTTAACATCTGTAGGGTGTGCCTCTGGCATCTTGAATTTTGCAATGCAGAGATCAGGAAGACCAATTCGGGGCTGGGGGGCTAAACACTCACCTTGTTAAGGTGTCCCTGGTTGCTGTCTCATGAATCATGATTCAGGTCAGGGCCTGCATAAAACATTGCATGAATGGACACACAGGGAATGTTTTCTTCTTGTCCACTTTCTTGTCCAGGTATTAAAGATAATCCAAGTTCTATAACCAGATATTTTAAATTGTGTTTTTGTGCGTAGGTTCGAAAACACGTGAATGATCTCTATGAAGACTTGAGGGACGGACACAATTTGATCTCTCTTTTAGAGGTTCTTTCAGGAGACACCTTGGTAAGTTTTAAATTTCATAATTTATTTGGAGGAACATGTGATCCTTTTTGCATATGACCTAGTATGTTTTCAGCACAAACTGTTCAGATTTTTGCAGCATCCATCTTGTGAGCTGCTATGAATTCTGCTTGAAAAAAGAGTTCTGGTTAGATTCGAAAGCATTTTCAGACTTTAAATAGTGTGCATTTGGGAGATGGAAACACTTTGATGACCTTGCTTATGTAATCAGTTCTGTAATTAAAATACTACTGCTGTTCTTCCTTTTACCTTGGGTTTTTTTTTTTTTTTAATGCTTAGCAGAATTTGGATGCATAATATAACCCCCTATTAAAAGACTCACCAGTAGCAAGGAAATAAGCACTGCTTTCTGACAGATGGTCTAACCCCCTCCACAGGTGTCACCTCCTTTTCTGTGAACATCCCTCCCCGTCTCGGTTACCCGGTCTCCTTCATTATGTTCTGTTCATGCTCTTCTTTCCATTTCTGGTCTGTCTTGTATTTGCTGTCCTGTCTTCTGTCTGTTATATTCATTAGCCAAGGGAGCGAGATTTTTTGAAGACCTTACGGTTGGTGAGTGCCTCAGAAGCATGCGAATATGAACAGCATGAGGATGTGGAGGATGAGGATAAGGGGGTAGGTGTCACCCCCGTAACTCGACTAACCTCGCCGGTACAGTGCGGTGAGCGCTAACACCATAGAGTAACCCACGGCTTCGCTTCTGTTTAGAAAATGGTACAAAGGCCCAAAGACCCACAAGGAGGTAGATGTGTGTGGACCAACAGATTGGACAAAGGACATACTTTCTCTTTAAATTTATTTCTGTATCTCTATGCACTGCATGGTATTTGAACATATGTGCTTAAACTATAGGATGGCATCTGAGCTAAAGACGTGTATATACCTTTTGTGTAAGTGTGAAGGTTTACAATTACAACCAGCCTGCTAATTTTTATGCATATCAGTTCCACTTTTGAAATTGATATTTCAGACATAACTGCTCATTGCTTTATTGGAAGGAACGTATGGTCATTTATTTTATATTTAAGACTATGCTTTAAGGCATGCCTACTGGCAGTCGGCATTAGACAGACATTCTCTGCCTGCCTTATCTGTCTCATTTTATTTGGGGAGGATGTTTTAAGTGCCAGGGTCCTGACAGAGCTGTCTCACCCCTGAGAGACTCAGTCAGCTGAGCCTACCTCTGCAAAACAGATGCGTTTCTTTGGTCATCAGATCCCAGGGCCCCCTGTTTTCACTGGAACGTGTGTTTTGTGGATGCAGTGGGGACTCATCACCATCATTTTTGTATGGGGCTGTTTCCCCAGCCTGTGGTCCGCCGTCTGTTTAATCCTGCTGCCTCTGGCTTCAGCAACCTAGTCACCTTTCAGCTCAGCTTTCAGTCTTCTTTTTTTTCCCCTTTGGAAGATTTTATGTGGCCAGTTATCATCTCCATCCTTTGTATTTTTGTTGAACATTTTCTCAGCTCTGTTTCCTTACGTTTTCCTTCTGCTGACTTGTAATGTTTCTTAAGGGAAACGGCGTCAAGGAAAAGAATTACGATTTGTCAGTTTCCCTGACACAGCACTTCATCACTTCCATCCCCAGGCAGTGTCAGTCTATTAAAGTCCAACCGATTGTGTGCAAAAACGAAAATAAAGAGGAAATATATTACATGGCTTTAATTGCTTTTCTCTCTCCTGTATCATGGCTAAGTAAACCTTTACCGCCTTTCTCCTTCTTAGTGGTTTTTATACTAACTGCATGCCCCTTTCCCTCATTTTCATTAACCTGCCATACATGTATAATTAAAAAACCCTCTTGAGTTAGAGTTTATTAAGAAGGCAAATGGGGAATGGTATTTAATTCTTTGCGTGCATCCGTAGCTAAATAATTGTAGGCTAGGCTTGTAGTATAGTGAATATGAAATGTCTGTATATTCTGTGGTGCTTTCTCTTTTCCTTTTGTTTAAAGAAGATAGTCATAGTAAAGGATCTATTTAAATAAAACGTATTCAGAAAAATCCCTAGTTTACATTGAGTTTCAAGTAGTTCAAAAAAATTATCATTAAAAATTTAATGGATTTCCCCAAACAGTAAATTTTTAACAGTATGACGAGCATACAGTGTATTTATATAGTCTATTCAGTATATTTAGCATGGTCAATGGTGTCAGAAAATATAATGGTTTTTTATACCCTGCATTTTTCTCTTCTTAGCCCAGAGAGAAGGGTCGGATGCGTTTTCACAGACTCCAGAATGTACAAATTGCACTTGACTATTTGAAAAGACGCCAGGTATTATGTTTGATTTTCAAAGCTGTAATCATATAATATGATACACGTGTGACTGAATAAATCTGCATAGGACCATGACAGGGAACAAACAGGTTAAATTTGACTTTGAGTTAATCATTAACATTTAATATGATTTGATAATGATTTAATAATCATCAACAGAGGTTCTCTGGTGGCTCAGAGGGTAAAGAGTCTACCTGCCATGCAGAGACATGGGTTCAATACCTGGATCGGGAAGATCCCCTGGAGAAGGAAATGACAACCCACTCAAGTATTCTTGCCTGGAAAATCCCATGGTTGGAGGAGCTTAGTGGGCTACAGTCCATGGGGTTTCAAAGAGTCGGATACAAGTGAGCGACTTCACTTTCATAACATTAAACTTATGCTTTTGTGAGACTGATATTTTAAAATATTTTTAAACGTTTGTTCCAAAGAAAAGGAAATTAATCATAGATGTAAGCCCAGAGGAATTATAAGTGACTACATTACCATCTGAATAATAGCTACTCATTTTCCTTCTATTGGAATTGGAATGCTTTTGCCTGGGAAGTTAACGACATTTTAGTAGCAACAGAATGTTAAGAATGTCAAAGAACAGTTATTAGTAGTGGGGAGAGAATATTTTTTATACTCACTTTATAAAATTGCCTTTTTAAAATAAAAGATAGTTTATGTAATACTTAAAAAAACTTTGCATATGTTTATTTTTAAAATGTAGTAGTGAGGAGGCAGTAGTTCATATTTTATAAACAGGTACAACTGGATGATTTAGAAGCAGTTAAAAATAGTTCTGACAACAGTCCCCAACTCGCTTGAGGTTTCAGAAGAAATCATAGGAGGAAAATGAACACCGAATTGGATTTGATCTTGATTGGGTACCACTGTGATTAAAATGGTATAAGCCAAGTAATTGGTAGCTTTCAATTAGTAGAAAAAAGGAGGAGACAGTGAAACTCAGGAGACTTGAAAGTGACTGAAAACTGAGAAATCAAAGGTGGCAACAATTCTGCTTTTTTATGGAGAGGGAAAAAAGAGAAGCGAGAGTAAGGAAGCGAAGGAAACACTGTTGTTAGTCCTTCATTTGGTTTATTATGAACATCACAGTGCTTTTAAGTTGCTTCAGTCGTGTCTGACTCTGTGCGACCCCGTAGACGGCAGCACACCAGGCTCCCCCGTCCCTGGGATTCTCCAGGTAAGAGCACTGGAGTGGGTTGCCATTTCCTTCTCCAATGTATGAAAGTTGCTCAGTCGTGTCCGACTCTTAGCGACCCCATGGACTGCAGGCTACCAGGCACCTCTGCCCAAGGGATTTTCCAGGCAAGAGTACTGGAGTGGGTTGCCATTGCCTTCTCCACTTATAGTTACTAAATTCTAGCAAATAACTCAGTGCTTATATTTTAAGTGTTATTGATGTTTGCCTTACTAGTCTTAATTCTAGTGGGAGTTTCCAGAAGATTAATGGTTAATTGTGTCTCCTTGTCAAAATATTTTTGGTAGTGATTTGTCCAGGAAGTAAAATGTTAGGTATCATTCATGATATTTAATTATTTTTCCAGGAAGTGTTAGTTATCATTATTGCATTAATTTATCTAAATGCATAATTTGACAGTTGATAAGCTTTACATCTGGTTTTATTGACATATTATTTTTAAAGTTTTGAATAGTCTGCTAAATGTCCAGTGACTTACATAGTTACTTATCCTGGTAGCAGTCTGTGGTAGACAAATGGAATAATAATGTTAGATTTCTTTTTTACACTCTTTGTGATAGAAGTGTGATAAAATTGTTAAAATTATTTGATTTTTGTTCAGAACAGTTTGCTATTTATTTGTAAAATAACATTTATTTTCAAAAGACAATATTATTTCTAGTTTAAAAAATTAAGTATTTAGGACTTCTCACTTGAACTGTGATTTTGTTTTGACAAGTATACTTTTAGTACTTGCTGTAGAAAACAAAGCCAAAATAAACATTGTTCCTCTGTAATTTGTAGCCTAAGATGAGTGAGGTTAGGGGTAAAACAGTATTTTAAAGGGTTATTGGTATTAAAATTATTCAGGCTTCTTTTATATCTAATTTAGAATCATTTATGTAGGTAAAAATAACTTGTGCTGGTTGAAAAGCATTTTTTCTCTTTTCATATACAAAACAGGTGAAATTAGTGAATATTAGAAATGATGACATAACAGATGGAAATCCCAAATTGACTTTGGGATTAATATGGACAATAATTTTGCACTTTCAGGTAAGCCCAGTTTTCTTAATTGTCATTTCTTTTAACCTCATTGATGGTTTTCAAGTGGTTCATGTGAAGGGTGAATTATGCATTCACATCCAACAGGAGAAAATAAATTTCAGACTTTGTTTCTCCTTTAATTTAGTTTTTTATTTTATGTTGATGTATAGTTAATTTACCATGTTGTGTTAGTTTCAGGGGTATAGCAGATTGATTCATAGGCATATACATATTCATTCTTTTTCAGACTGTTTTCTCATATAGGTTATTACAGAATTTTGAGTAGAGTTTCCTGTGCTATACAATAGGTCCTTGCTGATTATTTATTTTATGTTTGGTAGTATGTAGCTATTAATCCTAGACTCCTTACAGTAGGTCCTTGCCGATTATTTATGTTTGGTAGTATCTATTAATCCTAGACTCCTTATTTATCTGTCCCCCACTTTCCCTTTTGGTANCACATCCAACAGGAGAAAATAAATTTCAGACTTTGTTTCTCCTTTAATTTAGTTTTTTATTTTATGTTGATGTATAGTTAATTTACCATGTTGTGTTAGTTTCAGGGGTATAGCAGATTGATTCATAGGCATATACATATTCATTCTTTTTCAGACTGTTTTCTCATATAGGTTATTACAGAATTTTGAGTAGAGTTTCCTGTGCTATACAATAGGTCCTTGCTGATTATTTATTTTATGTTTGGTAGTATGTAGCTATTAATCCTAGACTCCTTACAGTAGGTCCTTGCCGATTATTTATGTTTGGTAGTATCTATTAATCCTAGACTCCTTATTTATCTGTCCCCCACTTTCCCCTTTGGTAACCATAAATTTGTTTTTTAAGTCTGTGCCTCTGATTCTGTTTCGTAAATAAGCTCATTTGTGTCCGTTTATTTTTTTTTAAGATGCTACATATAAATGATACGATATTCGGACTTTGTTTCCTAAACAATATGCTTGTATTGTTCCCCTCAGTAACATGCTGCTTATGGACTTGGCACCCTTTTTCCTGTTGTTGAAAAGATTAGAATGTTTTTAGAACGGTGCTTGTAATCTCAAGAATTGAAAGACAGAGTTTCCGTTTTATTGAATGTAGACCTGTTTCTTGGTTTCTTGGCCAACATTACCTGATTTAGAATCATGAAAATGTCATGACAGTCCTGACCCATCTGCAGTTTCTGAACGTGCCCGCGTTCTCTGGGTGTTATAGACACTAGGTGGCAGTGTTGTTCTCAGAGAGAAGTTCCCTACACTCAGCCATCTGTTTCCTGTGGAGTTGTACTTTCTCAAACCAAATTTAAGGAGAGTAAAGGCATATTTATTACTATGAATTATTATCTAATTACCAGTGCCTTTTATCTAATTAAAAGGCTGCTTCTGATCCTTTGGTTTTTGTAAAATGATACATTAAAACAATAATCTTCATTTGGTTTAAGATGAGCCCTACTTTGGGCACTTGCTTTGGTTTTTCAACCCCTTGGGTGACCGTGGAGTGTCGTACTGGTGGGCACACGGCGTGTCCACTGACTGATGGCTGTGTGGCGGGCCTTGGAGGAGGAAGACATGGCTTGCTGGCTTAGAGAGGAGCTGTGGTTTTGACCACATCTTGGGAGGAAGAAGACTTATTTCTAACATTTAAAAACTTTTAGTGGGATACAGGGTTTGTAGGGGAATGGTGGAAATAATGTAACTGGGGCTCATTTGGGAACACGCTGAGTCTGGCATGTATGGACAGCTATAGGAAGTCGAGTCCCACAGGTGCCAGGACTCGGGTAGGCACTAGAACATCAGAGGAGAGGGCCCAGGGACCAGGAGACCAGGTAACCGGGGTCAGCTGGCCAGCCGATGGAGCAGCTGATACAGATATATTAGGCAAATGTCCGCTCAGCAGGGCTTGATGACTGGGAGCTGGAGTCAGGGACCCTCATCGCTAGAGGCCCATCCTTAGGTGACCTGGGGTACTGAGCAAGGCAGGGTTTGGGGCCTGGCTCCAGACCTGAAAGCCTTGTTACCAGAACAGGTGAAATCTAACTAGAATGGGCCAAAAAGCAGAATTCACATGGAGTTGCTCAGCAACTTTCCCAGAGATTCAGAACTTTTATGTTGAAACTGCAGGAGACCTTTAGAAACAGTCCCGTTGTTACCAATAGCTGATGACACAGGCTGTGTCTGGATTTTGAATGTCAGAGTTGGGGAGCACCCAGGCTCTGGAGGGAAGCACAGTTGAGTGTCATTGTCAGCTGAAGACATTGAGCAAGTTACCCAACCGTCCTGCACCTGAAAAATGATGTTATAGAACTCTATATGGACTCCAGTAAAATTGACAAATGACTGCAGGCCACAGTCAAGGAGATGAGTGGAGAGGTGGAGGTGTTGCCCGCAGAACCGGGTGTTAAAGGCCAGGACTCAGGTGCAGAAGAAAAGGTGAATCCAGGGTGGTGCTTTGGAGGAAGACAGGATGGACTTGGGGGGGTTGGTTAAAGATGCTGCTGAGCTGTTAAACCAGAGAGGTAAAAAGCCGGCAGACAGCCAGGGGAGGTGGAGGTGAGGGGAGACGGAAAGCCACAGCATTGGTGGGCTTGACCTGTGTCGGGGGGCGGGGGGTCCCCTGGCCTCTGTCTGCTGAGCAGCTGGAGATGCGGGCAGAGCAGAGCCGGGGAGTCAGAGGTGCCGCCGATAAACCTGGGGGTCTCCAGAAGGCGAGGGTCCTGAGTCTGTCAGAGAGGAGTGGCCTTCAGAGGGGCCGGTAGAGAAGAGCAGAGAGAGAGGACGGAAGTTTGGGGGAGACCATCCATCTGGGGACACAGAAGGAGCGGGGGGCCTGGCCCGCAGCCGGCCGGCATCAGTGACCGCCTGCTTTCCCTCCAGCACCTTCTCGGCCCTGCAGCGCCCCCTCGTCCTCCTCTTTATTTATATTGGGAAGGATTTGTCAACCCGGATTATAGTCAGTTTTACCAGAATTCTCCTAAGAGAGAGAAACGTGGACTTCGTTTCTTGTTGTAGCTGCAAGAAAATGCAGCATTGACGGAGCCAGGGGAAAAGAATGTCAAGAGAAGGGAACGGTGAGCAGCGTGGAATGCCCCAGAGGGCCTGACAGAGTTAGGAGTGAGTGCAGTGGGTAGTTTTGTCTGGGAAGACCCCAGGGGTTTTGGGGAAGGTCCATTCAAGTTTCTGAGAGTAGAAAGTAACAGACAGAAATGTAAGTGGTTGGAAATTAGAGGCAGTGTGTTTAGACCCTAAGTTGAGGGAAATGGAAAGCAAAGAATCGTTAAAAAAAGAATTATGTATTAAGTNCTCTCGTGGTCGGGAGGCCACAAACAATCACATGCGCAGCTGTAAGAGTCTGGCAGGAAGGCTAGAAAGCCATCAGAGGGGTTTTTGGATTGAAACCCTCTTATTATGCCCAGGAGATTTATTATCTAAAAGCTCTAAATTAACCTTTTCCAGAAAAAGGTGGTGGGGGGACAGCCCCTGTTAAAGTCAGAAGAGTAAGTGGAAAGCATAACACAATAAAGCAGGCAGACTCTGGTTTTTTGGGGAATGCTCAGGAAATTCCAGGGGGAACCCCTGAGGCCTGACTCGCCTTGCCCATCAGGCCTCTCCGCATGACCTTGTCATGGGTGGGATCTCCCATGCTGGATCCCGGCACAGGAGAGCTCCCTTTTCTCCACACTGTCTCCAGCATGTATTTGTAGACTTTCTAATGAGGGCTAGTCCTTATTTTATCTGAGGATTTTGACATCTCACTTTGCTGTGGTCCAGATAAAGACGGTTCTGTGGCAGACAGACTCAGACCAACAGCTTGCTGCTCTTTGTCACTGTGTTCTTCCCAGAACCTTGGAGGTGGACTCTGCCTAATCATCTTTGGTTAGAACTGTGCATGGCTCTTTATTTTGTATTGGATTCTCCATTTTCCATTTCAGAATTGGATGGACATGAGAGCTCTCAGCCCCTTCAATGTCCTGTTAGCCAGCATTTGTTTGCAAGACATAGTCCCTTCAAAATCTTTTTCATTTCTTCTCTATTTGAGCCACTTTTATACTCAGTTACATGTAAGGATTGGGCTCAGTGATATTTGAGTTAATCTCCAAATGAAATAGTGCACAATTCTTTGAACTTTTCTTCAGCTTAGACTTACTTTAGGCCTCTCCCTTGAACTTCCTGGTTCCTGTGATATTTGTCATTCTTGCTCTGGGTGACCAGCCAACCTCCCCTTTAATCTTTGCCCCATCAGCTGACCTTGGATGGTCCTCCAGGCTCTGGGGTTCTGAGAAAGGGGTTCAGCTGACCCTCCTTGGGCACGTCCTGGATGTAAATGTCATAGTATGTTATAGCTTTGCTAGGGTAAGGAGGTATAAGTGAAAACAGAAGTATCACAGAGTTGCATATTGCTTTGGAAGTGGAAAATGCTTTCAGACTCATTGTCTTTTGATCATTCTTAAGAACTGTATTAAATAGGTGAAGCAGACAGTTCCTCTTTTCTGGAACTAAGAAATGAAAACTCGGGTTAAATAAGATCCTTAAGGCAGCGCAGTAGATGGGAGTAGCTGAGTTAAATGATGGCTTAGCATCCCACATGAACTGTCAAGAGTTCTAAAGGAGATGCTGTGAGCTTGGGGCAGAGGCTGACATTTCTAAGCCCTGATGTTCATTGGGGCAGATGAGTGTTAGCCACAGAAGTGGCCAGGGCACAGCACGTTTAGGGGCAGGGTGTGATAAGCTCAGGGGCCCCTTCTTTGTCTGACGCACATGCTCCCTGGACTTGTGACAAGGAGCCTGCTGTTGCCCTTGAGCTGTTTCCACAAAGCTTTCTTCCTCCTTGAGTTTCACAAGTCCCCATTTGTTCACAATCTTGTGATGCTGATCTCCACAAAGATAGTTATTTTCTGTCTTTATGGGTTGTTGTTTCTCTAACTGACCATGCATAAATGTTACCTAAGGAGCTCTTAAGCAATAAGCTATGGGACTTCCGTGATGACCGAGTGGCTAAGACTGTGCTCCCAGTGCAGGGGGCCCAAGTTCCATCCCCGATCAGAGAACTAGATCCTGCATGCCACAAGTAAGAGTTTGCATGTTCCAACTGAATGATCTTGCATGCTGCAACTACAGTCCAGTGCAGCCACATAAATTAAAAAAAAAAAAAAAAGTATGTATATAGGTGGCTGGATGTCAACTCCAGTGACCCTAATACACTGGATCACTGCGGGCTGGTGATTCTGACGGTCAAGACTTTGGCCAGGGCACTCATTTCGTTTCATGTTCTCAAGTGGTCCCTGGGGTGGTGGAGTCATCCCCAGATGAAGCCTTACCCTGGATTTAACTGAATGACAGTATCTTCTGGTGGAATGTGAGAACACTGCATATGTTTCAGGCACCCTCTCATGCATTTCATGAAAACCACGTTAAATTCTGAAAACCAGCATCACCCTCGTTTTCCCCTCATCATGTGTTTTCTGACAAGTGTGGATCACGGGCCCGGAGGCAGGAGGTGTGAGTTCCCGCCAGGCCCTGCTGCCAGAGAGCCGGATGCCTTGGATGCCTCCTGCATTTCTCCAGGTCTCGGCTCCCCTTTCCAGAAAGGGAGGATGTGGGGCTGGTTGGTGACATGACTATTAATAGGCATAGTGTTTGTGGAGCCCTGCTGTATGCTCGGCACCCCCACAGGGCTGTTCAAGCATCATGAGATGGTTCTGTGAGGATGTGGAGCCTTGGGAGATGTGATGACTTGCTCAGGCCTCTTTGCCACGGCTTGGGTCTCTCCGGGGACTGTCTCCAGCCGAGCTCAGAGCCGCTGCCACTTCTCCACCTTCCCCTGCATGCATCTCTTTCAATTCCTGCAAATTCGCAGATTCTGCACACCCTTGTGCTGTGTTTTCACTCCTCCCTCCAGCCCCCTCTGCTTTGATTTCTCTACCATTTATTCTGGGCCTGTTATACATGGAACCAACACCAACACATCCCATCGTTTCTTCATTACAGATGTTGAGGGTGTGGCTGTAAGCATAGATGCCCCGGAGGCTTTGGGGATCTGGACCATGGATATCATGGTACCCTCTATATGTTCAGGGGACACATTCCAAGGCTCCCAGTGGACACCTGAAACTGGATAGTACGCAACCCTCTCTGTATACACTGTACTTTTGCTGTACTTAAATACTTACAGTGAAGTTTAGTTTGCAAATTAGGCACAGTAGGGGAGGAGCTGAGTTACTGGCATCGCTTTTGCACCTCAGGGCCATTGTGAAGATAAGCGCTCCTTGAATACATGCACTGAGAAACCACAATCAGTTCAGTTCAGTCGCTCAGTCATGTCTGACTCTTTGCGACCCCATGAACCTCAGCACACCAGGCCTCCCTGTCCATCACCAACTCCCAGAGTTCACTCAAACTCATGTCCATCGAGTCGGTGATGCCATCCAGCCATCTCATCCTCTGTTGTCCCCTTCTCCTCCTACCTTCAATCTTTCCCAGCATCAGGGTCTTTTCCAGTGACTCAGTTCTTCACATCAGGTGGCCAAATCACAATAGTCAGTCTGATAACCAAGACATTTATGAAGTGACTAGCGGGGTGATTCCTCTTAGGGATGGGACGGACTTGGACAGGGCACGATTTTGTCTCACTACTCAGAATGTTGTGCCATTTAAGACTTGAGGATTGTTTATTTCTGAAAGTTTCCGTTAATATTTTCAGACTGTGCTAGACTGGGATCATTGAAATAACAGAAAGCAAAACTGTGGATCAAGGGAGAATTTTGTCATTTTTACGTCCCACCCTGTCTATACAGCCATGTAAACTAGTTCAGACTGACCTCTTTTCACCTTCCTTTTCTTTTCATCCTTTGGTGAATTGCAGTGACTAGGGCAGTGGTGTGCAGGGAAAAGCCAAGGAGGGAAGGATGGGGAGGGATGTGCATAGTGTACAAGTGACATTTTCAGCATTTGAGTAAAGAAGGGTTGGATATTTTATTAATTGACTTCCCATTGTATCAGAACAACATAATTCAGAAACATCTTAAAATGTTAGAATAATACATGAATAGTCAACCTTAGTTCAGTTCAGTTGCTCAGTCATGTCCGACTCTTTGCGACCCCACGGACTGCAGCATGCCAGGCCTCCATGTCCATCACCAACTCCTGGGGCTTGCTCAAACTTGTCCGTTGAGTCGATGATGCCATCCAGCCATCTCCTCCTCTGTCGTCCCCTTCTCCTCCTGCCTTCTATTGTTTCCAGCATCAGGGTCTTTTCCAATGTCAGTTTTTCACATCAGGTGGCCAAAGTATTGCAGTTTCAGTGTCAGTATCAGTCCTTCCAGTGAATATTCAGGACTGATTTCCTTTAGGATGGACTGGTTGGATCTCCTTGCAGTCCAAGGGACTCTCGAGAGAGTCTTCTCTAGCACCACAGTTCAAAAGCACCAATTCTTCAGCGCTCAGCTTTCTTTGTAGTCCAGCTGTCACATCCATACATGACCACTGGAAAAACCATGAAGTGAAGATGTTCAGTTGTGTCTGACTCTTTGCGACCCTATGGACTGTAGCCTACCAGGGTCCTCTGTCCATGGGATTTTCCAGGTAAGAGCACTGGAGTGGGTGGCCATTTCCTTCTCCAGGGGATCTTCTCTACCCAGGGATCAAACCTGGGTCTCCCGCATTGTAGGCAGACACTTTACCCTCTGAGGCACCAGGGAAGCCCATGGAAAAACCATAGCTTTGACTAGAGGGACCTTTGTCAGTAAAGTAATGTCTCTGCTTTTTAATATACTGTCCAGGTTGTTCATAACTTTTCTTCCAAGGAGCAAGCGTCTTTTAATTTCATGGCTGTAGTCACCATTTACAGTGGTTTTGGAGCCCAAGAAAATAAAGCCTGACACTGTTTCCACTGTTTCCCCATCTGTTTGCCGTCAAGTGATGGGACTGGATGCCATGATCTAGTTTTCTGAATTGAGTTTTAAGCCAGCTTCTTCACTCTCCTCTTTCACTTTCATCAAGAGGCGCTTTAGCTCCTCTTCACTTTCTGCCATAAGGGTGCTGTCATCTGCACATCTGAGGCTATTGCTGTTTCTCCTGGCAGTCTCGACTCCAGCTTGTGCTTCATCCTGTCTGCCTCACTGAAATGTAATATTTATTCAGAAGTTTTTTCTTTAACCAAGTCTTCTATGAATCTTAAGCTACAAAATCGTACTTAGAATCAAGGACTGGGATAAATTCTAAGTGTTTCTCCTTTTCTACAGTAGCTTTGCTCTATAGATTTTTAAAAGTTTATTTTTTAATTGGAGGATAATTGCTTTACAGTGTTGTGTTGGTTTCTGCCGTACAGCAATGTGAATTAGCCATAATTATATACACACGCACTAGATATATATATAGTGTGTGTATATATGTATATATATTCCCTCCGTTTTGAGCCTCCCTCCCCCTTCCCACCTCACCCCTGCAGGGTGTTGGAGTACCAGGCTGAACTCTCCGTGTTACGTAGCAGCTTCCCGCCAGCCATCTGTTCTACGCGTGGTAGTGTATATATGTCGGTGTTGCTCTCTCAGTTCGTGCCCCCCTCTCCTCCCCCTGCAAATCCCTTCTCTGTGTCTGTGTTTCTGTTCCTGTCCTGCAAATAGGTTCATTAGTGCCATTTTTCTAGATCTTAAAGATCATTTCATTTACAGTTGACTTAACTCATTTCTTTCTGAAACATTTCATCTTTTTAAATGAAAATGCATTTATGGGTATTTTTTTTCTAGTCTTCATTTGGATTTCATAACCAGTTTGTGAAAATTTAGTTCTAAAATAATTGCACAGAATGTGGCTGTGTATCAGTATTAAAATGCTACTGTCTTTTCTATTAAATGAAGGACATGTCGAAGTTTCAGATCCTTTGCTATACAAGAGAAATAGTTAAAATATTCGTTAATTTCTCCTGTATTTGAATAAGAAATAAATGAGCATTTGCTCAAGGTGACCCTCAATGTACAGCATCAGCACTTGAATTTTATCAGCTTTTATTTTGCTTTAATCCTCTATTTACGTCTTCCTTTTAGGGAGGCAGTTTTTTAACGAGATACAATTTTCAAAATACATGTGCCCTCTTTGCAGTTAAGAATATTTAGTGAAGCCTTTTCACACATTTTTGAAACTTGGATGCAGACACTAAAAATGTGTTGATTACATTGGTTTCTGCCAAAACAGTTGAAACATCGTTGAAGAGATTGTCTTTGAAAGCAAACATCCTGGCTTGGAAATATTTGTGTGTTTTGGCACATTCGGTATGGAAGTTGATTTTGCCTAACTAGAGTGTCCAGCAGTGTTAGTAAAAAATTGTTAGGAATAACCCTCAGTCTGGTGCAGTCACTTCCGCTCACGTGGGCAAGCACTGTTCTGAACCGTGTGTGTGTGGGTGTGTGTGTGTGTGTGTGTGTGTGTGGACATCTCACTGAGAGGAAACCAAGGCCCAAGAAGCCATGGGGTTGGGGGTGGAACACAGGTCACCGCCCTCCATGGCTCTGCAGTACCTTTCCTCCCAAGGATCAGCTTTCAGTCTTGAAATCATTGTGTTAACAGAGGTGGAAGCATCCTGAGATCACCTTTTCCAACCTCCTGCTTTCCTCCTTGGTAATACCTGGAAAGTCAGTCAGCTGTGTCCGACTCTTTGCAACCCCATGGACTCTAGCCTATCAGGCTCCTCCGTCCATGGGATTTTCCAGGCAAGAGTGCTGGAGTGGATTGCCATTTCCTTCTCTGGGGGATCTTCCCGACCCAGAAATCGAACCTGGGTCTCCCACATTGCAGGCAGATGCTTTACCATCTGAGCCACCAAGGAAGCCCTGGTAATACCTGAACTCTCTCAATTAGAGTGTAAACTCTCTTGTAGATTTTAGCACAAATATATGAAGGAATTCAAATTCTTTGGATGGCGCTCATGTCCAGCTCTCTGAACCAGTAGATGTAGGTTCTGCAGGGAGGAACGTTTGACAACTACCTTTCCCACACCCACTGTCAGTTTTTGCTTCTGTAAAATGAGCTGGTTTCTCAGTAGACAAAGCTCTTCCTGAAATGCTGTGGAGTGTCACTGTCGATTTGGTGT
>SJYW01051306.1:199121-218049 GCA_006410735.1 Raphicerus campestris | reverse complement strand
TCTCTCCCTTCCCACAGGTCTCCTGCCCCTTCCTCATGAAGATAACTGAGCTCTTCAGTCTGTGTTGAGCCGGGTATGGGGGGCAGGGATGCTCCAGGTGAAAAGCAGCCTGAGTAGAGCTCCTGTGAAGAGAGGGCGTCTGACGGCATGTGGTTTGACCGTGGAACAGAAGGAGAATGGCCTGGGCAGACCGGCCAAGGCTGACGTGGATGGATGTGTCCGTGGGGTGAGGGGCGGATGTGGTGCGCGGAGCCTGTTTAGGAGGCTCACTCACTGGACACTGGGGTCGATTCCAGAGGCGGGAGGCTCTCCTGAGCCTGGGGTGGTTCTAGGGCTGTCATGGCTGTGTCTTAGGAGGGGTTGATGCTGACCCGGGAACCTGGAGTTGGTGGTCTTGACTAAAGGTAGTTGCTGCTGCTCCCCACAGTCCTGGGGCAGACCGCGTCCCCCGGGGTCTGCTGCTGTCTCTCCAGGGCTCGGGAAGCCCGCAGGTGCGCAGCTTTGCAGCGCGGACCCTCTGCGGGACCGCCCGCGCCCCCTCCTGACGCCGCACAGACCATCTCCTCTCTCCGCTTCTGTGAGCGCAGACCCCCTCCTTCTGTCTGCTCACCCCTTCTTACTTTCCATGGAATGACTGGGACAGAAGCCGAGACTCAACAGGCTGAGGAGTAAAGATAAAGGTTACAAAGCGCAGAGTGGTTTCTCCAGGTGCTTTACCAACAAGAGAGAGGGGTGGTGCTGCTGCTAAGTCGCTTCAGTCGTTTCCAACTCTGTGTGACCCCACAGACGGCAGCCCGCCAGGCTCCCCTGTCCCTGGGACTCTCCAGGCAAGAACACTGGAGTGGGTTGCCATTTCCTTCTCCAGTGCATGAAAGTGAAAAGTGAGAGTGAAGTCGCTCAGTTGTGTCCGACTCCTAGCGACCCCATGGACTGCAGCTCACCAGACTCCTCCATCCATGGGATTTTCTAGGCAAGAGTGCTGGAGTAGGGTGCCATCACCTTTTCCGGATGATGCTGAGTACAGAGGAAACCAGGTTTATGAAAGTTATTCATTTTTTACTCATTTTAGGATGGCAGAGACTTGAGCATTGTACATACTGAGAGCAACCACGCAGAGGGGAGCCCATCACAGAGACCCAGGGTGACAGCCCAGGGCCCTTATGTGTCTCTCTGTGAAGATAATGAAAGGTGATGCCAGACACAGTAGGGGAGCAGGCGGGGCAGGCGCTTCACCACATGGTGAAGAGCTGACAGAAGTTCTCAGAGGGGTAGGAAGACCGGCCATTGACGACGCTGAGGAGAAAAGGCATGTTTCCTGGAGCCCCTGGCCAAGATCAGAGCTGGGGTTCGAGGAGGCGGTGGTCCATGTGGGATGCGGACATCCCCACAGAGGAGACAGACCACTTAGATTGGGGCTCAGGCTGTCTGGGTGGCTGCAGGGTGAGGAAGTTGAGGACAGCGGGTGAAGTGAAGGGTCACCTGGTGGAGACAGAGGGAGGGGGCGGTGAAGCCAGTGGAGGGCCCAGAGACAGGTCAGAGTCGGGCCGGTGCAGGATCTCACAGTGTTGCTGGGCCTCTGGTCGGTCCAGCTGGAGCTGGGGAGCGAACGTGCTAGAAAAATGGCCATTGCTGTCGGAAGCCACAGAATTGCAGTGGACTGGATCAGGTTCAAGGTAACGAGATCCAGCTGAGGNTTTTTAAGCTTTCTGCTGTCAGTTGCCTGCCTGCCTGTGTGAACCTCTGTCTGTGTGTCGTTTTTACAGTGTCTTAGCCTCTCAGACTTCAGACTGAAGGGAGTCTTAAATAATCCCTGCTCCTGCCTGCTCTCTCCCATTTTACAGAAGAGGATGCTGGCTCACAGGCCTGAAAGGACATCCCTGAGTGAGGGGACCAGTGGCCAGCTCTCGAGGCCGGGTCAGACTTCAGGGGTTTTCCTTCCCGTGTAGGATGACCCTCCTGCCCCACTGCCTTCCTTTCCATCTGACTCTGGTTGGCCGCCTGTCCTGATCCCCCTGGCTTGAAGGACGTCCCTGAGTGAGGGGACCGGTGGTCAGCTCTCGAGGCCGGGTCTGGACTTGAGGGGTTTTCCTTCCTGTGTAGGATGACCCCCCCCACCCCACCGCCTTCCTTTCCATCTGACCATGGTTGGCCACCTGTCCTGACCCCCTGGCTTGGCATCACCACTGACTGAGAGAACAGCTGTCTGCTGGTGTTAATCCCGGCTGGGGAGTCACTTGTCTGACCCCTGCCAGAGTCACTTGGTGCCTTAACGTCATTATCAGCAGGTTAAATAGAACCCTTATCAAAGGGCCATGAGCAAATGGAGATCATGTGAACTGGTAACTATTTTATTATCATTCAGTGGAAGAGATGAAAAATAAGGCAAACAAAGTATAGGGAAAAATTATTTGATGAAAATTTCCCATTGGGTAAACTGAACAAAGCTTCATGAGAAAATCAGAAAGACTTCTGGCCAAATAGTTAAGCAGTGTGGTTAGTTGGAGAGGAGGCTGTTCTCCTTTTCTTTACTCAGAATACCTGCTGGATCAGATTCTGCTCTGAAGATGGGTAACGTAGATTAATTTGTAGGTTCTACTGTGACCCATTTGAACTTGGAAAAACATGTGCTTAAGTTGTTTGAACAGATCTGATTGGTAAAAAGGAATGGAGACTTTTCAGCGCTAGGACATTTTGGTATTAAAAAAAATGAGATGCTTGGGTTAAATCCTCCTTTTCTATCTGTTAATCTCTTTGAAACTCAGGTTCCCTTGATGGAGATGGGAGAAACATTGTCATCTTACAAGTGAGAGGAGGATTAAGTAAAAAGTGCTTGGCACATAGTAGGCTCTTAATCTGTGCTAGCTTCCTTCCTTCCTAATGGTTTACCATTCTCTGTTCCGTTTAGATATCTGATATCCATGTTACTGGTGAGTCAGAAGACATGTCAGCGAAAGAGAGACTGTTACTGTGGACGCAGCAGGCCACGGAGGGTTATGCCGGGATTCGGTGTGAAAATTTCACCACCTGCTGGAGAGATGGGAAGTTATTTAATGCCATCATTCATAAATACAGGTATGAAATTTGAGTTTACCCACCCTTTGAAAAATCTGTTTCTTTTATTTCCAATTTTTTTTTAACAGCAACTACCTTGGTATTTATTAGTTGTCAGAAAGCTTCACAGTTGGTTTTGTGATCAGAAAATAAAGTAAGATTTCGGTTTGTTTTNAAATTTGAGTTTTCCCACCCTTTGAAAAATCTGTTTCTTTTATTTCCAATTTTTTTTTTAACACCAACTACCTTGGTATTTATTAGTTGTCAGAAAGCTTCACAGTTGGTTTTGTGATCAGAAAATAAAGTAAGATTTCAGTTTGTTTTCTCTGCAAAATTGTTGAATTTCTGAAACATAAAGGATCATTTGCTTTCTTAAAAGGTTAGCATTGCCACATGGTATTCCCGAGATCTGACCTCAAAAGCTTCTCAAGTTTACCATCCACAGAATCTTTATTTGTAACTGAGACTCATCTGTTTTCCATCTAAAGCTTCTAAAGCAGTTTATAGCAAAGTGCGAGAAGTTGAACCAAAACAGCCATCATGGAGCTTACCTTTATAATACTCTTATCAACCTTTAGAAACACTTGATTCTGCCCAAAGTGTCTTAAAACCCAAAAATACTGGAGTGGGCAGCCAATCCCTTTTCCAGTGGATCTTTCCGACCCAGGAATCAAACTCGGGTTTTCTGCATTGCAGATGGATTCTTTACCAACTGAGCTTATCAGGGAAGCCTGGTGATTCTGCAAAGGTATCTTAATTATTGTCTGGAGCTGGTGGCTGAGAGGAATAAGCTTGTTTATTTCCAGGAAAAGCATAAGCTTATCATTATCTTTTGAGCTGTTTTGAGAAAGCTTGTACACTTGAAGTAAGCTTCAAACCCTCTCAGCAAAAACCTCTAGTTGATGAATGAAATCTTGGTAAGTTTTTAGTGAGCCCTAGTAAATAAATACAGAGAATATGCCATACTGGACATGTTCCATCCATATCGAACAGTCTCATTCTCCTGATCCCCCCACTTCTCAGTCTTCGAATGGGCATTGCTCCTTTCGCAAAGGTTAGCAAACCCAGCTTGAGAACAAGCTTGCTGTCTTGGCTTGCTCCTCAAGTCAGGCGTGTCTGGCTTTAACGATCTCAGGTTTGCCCTGTTCTTCACTGGCTTTGGAAATGAAAGGGAGCCATACTTCTCCCCTCATTTTCCTTCAAACATATCACTGATTTCTCTCAGCAGTGTTGATGTGTCACTGCTTTGGGATTCCCAGGCTTCACAGAATACATCTAGATTTTCTTTAGCGACTTTACTAGATGGATGCAGTGTCAAAGGTTCAGCAGTGGAAATGATCTGTTGGCCAGTCAACCTGAAATGTCTCCTCTGTATGTAGACAGGTCATTTCGAGAGGTTCTGTCCCAACAATTGAGGTTCTGTGCCTCAACAGTTGACAGGTCTTTGAGAAAACATTTTTATAGTTCAGCTTTCTCATTCTTCGCCATATATAGCATCATTTTATAATTAATAAAGAAAATAAACCAGGGCTTCCTTCCCTGGTGCCTCTATGGTAAAGAATCCATCTGCCAATGCAGGAGGCATGGGTTCAGACTGGGAGCAACTGAGCCCGTGGGCTACAACTACTGAGCCTGCGCTCCGGATCCGGGGGGCCACAACCACCAAGCCCACGTGCGGCAGCTGCCGAAGGCCGGGCTCAGCTGCCGGAGGCCGTGTGCCCAGAGCCCGTGCTCCGAAGCTGCCGAAGGCCGTGCGCCTGGAGGCCGTGCTCCGCAGCTGCCGGAGGCCATGTGCCCGGAGCCTGTGCTCCGCAGCTGCCGAAGGCCGTGCGCCCAGAGCTTGTGCCTCTGCGACAGAAGCTGCTGAAATGAGCGTCGCACACCTGGAGAAAAGCTCACACGCAGCACGAAGACCCAGCACAGCCAGAAAAAATACATAAATATAGATAAAGTGATCAGGAAAGAAAACATTACAACCTGTGCAAATAAATTTGTACATTAATGAGAAGATTATTATTATACCATCCTGGTTCCCAACAGATTATCTGGGATAGCTAAAGCTGGAACAAGTAAGGGTTTAGCATACACCCTGTTGTTTCTGCTTCCCATCTGAACAGTGTAAGGTGGTCACAGAATATTAGAACCAGGGGAAATCCTGAGACTCCCCTCGTGGACCAGTGGTTAGGACTCCGTGCTGCCAGTGCAGAAGCTCAGGTTCAGTCCCAGGTCAGGAAACGAAGGTCCCACCAGCAGGAATCCTGAAAGACTTTGTTGTGTCCACATATTTTATGTACGAAGAAATGTGGCTCAGAGAAGGACTTAACCAAGATCTCTCAGCTAAACTGTGTCAGTTACCACAAGCTACACATTCTTTCTGACAACAAGCAACACTTCTATCAATTAACACACCTTTTACTGAAAAGAAGCCTGGATTAGGCAAGGCTGATATAATGAGTAAAGAGTATGTATCAGTGAAAATGATACCTTGAGTCTTAAATGGTGCATGTGCATGGTAAAACACTAGAAAATACAGACAAGTGAAAAAAAAAATCACATTTCTGCTATCCAGAGATCATCACTCAGACACACAGAGCTATGGTATGTGGTATGTCTTTGAGTTTTTTCAGTGACTTAGTGGACAGTAAGCTCTGATATGTAGACTCTACAAGTAGAGGACCAAGATTGTGTACTTAGAGCATTGACGATTAGTGAGGTCAGGGTTCAGACGAAGCCTTGTCAGTTTCTATGTCACAGCCTCCTCACTTAGTAACTCCAGTGCATAGGTGGGTTTAATGATGGCCAACTTTGGGGTGGCAAACAGTTTCCTGGTGAGAATTGCTGGATTTGAATTAACACTGACATAGCACCTACTATGGAGAAGGAAATGGCAACCCACTCCAGTACTCTTGCCTGGAAAATCCCATGGATGGAGAAGCTTGGTGCAGGCTACTATCCAAGGGGTCGCAAAGAGTTGGGCACGACTGAGCGACTTCACTTCAGTTCAGCACCTAGTAAGGGCAAGGCGCTATGCTGAGCAGCTTACTTATGTTCACTCACTCAGTCCTGACAATATCCGTAAGAGTGTCATCCTCCCTGGTTACACACGGAAACCAAGATCAGAGTACATACTTGCTTCAAGTCACACAACCAGCGAGTGTCGGGCTAGGGATTCAAACCCCAGTGCCCAGCTGCTGTTCTTGTTCTTACAAGGCACACCTCTGTTGCCTTATAAGAAGTGAAATTCACAGAAATTCCTTATTGAAAGTAATGTCATTCTTGATTTCAGTTATTTTTCTCAGTTTTGCAAGGAGTTTGTCATGCTTTTGAAAAGCTGAGTATCTTCCTGTGAGAGTAAGTCCAAACTCTTAACTCGCTGAACTGACAGAGTTACTTGGAAAGAAAAGAATTATATGAAACAGTTAATATCTTGCTAACTTGCTGCCTGTGAGGCATTCTGTTAGATGCATCCTCTATGTTGTCGCATTCATGTCTTCCTCGAGCTCTGGGAGGAAGCCCACGTTACAGATGGGCACCCTCAGGTTTGCCAAGGTCACAGTACTGCTGAGATGCAGAGTGTGATTCCCGCCTGGGCTGCTTGCCTGGCACCCCGCCCCATTCTCCCCTTTCCCTACCACTCTTCTCTCCCTCTTTTTCACTTTGGAGACTTTGAGACATGTAACACTGTACTGAGTTTCCCGAGGTCCACACCCAAGAGCCCCTTTAAACGCGGTCAGTCTGCCTCCTTTACAGGATGGCATTTTAGTAGATGTGGGGGTCGGTTGCTGAGTTAGAAAGGAAAACCTGGATTGACTTGCCAGCTCTTGTCCAGAATGAAGCGCAGCTCTCCTTGAGGGCCCCGCTGCCAGGAGGATCTTGTGGCCACAGACACCGTGATGGTCATGCGGTGTGTCCCGTGTGACTTAGAACGCGGGCTATTGGAAGGCCGGACTCTGTACCTGAGCGGAAAGATCTTTGTAGCCTTTGGATAGCAGTGTGGGGGTTGTTACACCAAAAGGTGGGTGTCAGGGTGCGTTTTGAAGGTGTGCTCTGCTTGAAGTTTTTTAGGTAGAAGCTCAGCATCTGTAAGCCAGCTCTTCTTCTAAAATGACTGACTTTTGAAAGCCATAGTCTGCAGGCATTGTCTCTGCAATGCTTAGGAAGGGTTATGAATACAAATTGAGGTATACCTGCTGTGCCTTTTTTCCCTAAGTACTTAAATAAGTCACTGCCCTGTTTATGTTTCAGAGCTCACCTTGTTTTAGGAGAAGATTTCACTCTTCTGAGCATTATTCATTTTGAACTTTTGTTTCGGCAGAGTAATCATTTTAGAACATCGCTTAGCTTTAGCTTTTTTCCCCTTTAACTTCTTGTTTGATTGAAGTATAGTTGATGTACAGTGTTGCCTTAGTTTCTGGTGTAAAGTGGTTCAGTCACCTATGTGTCTGTTCTTTTTCAGATTCTTTCCCCTTTAGGTTGTTAGAAAATATTGAGTATAGTTCTCTGTGTTACACAGTAGGGCCTTGTTGTTTGTCTGTTTTGTGTTTAGCCTTAACTTGGAACTTGATTCCCTCCTGTGTGTTGTTTTCCCTTATTAGAATTCATGGTAAAAATACCATCTGATTTAAATGGTTACAAGATTTTTTTGTTGCCGAAATGTCAAGTTATTCTCTGCCTAGAATACTACTGTGGTTTCTTTAACTAGAAGAAACCTTTCATCTGTAGAACTGTATTTTTTTGAATCCTGGGGCCTTTCTTTTTTTAAAAAAAATAGTTGAGTACCTTTTCCCTAGTCCATGTTGATTTATATACATGATTTTTGTTGTTGATTGTCTTGATTTACACAAGACAAAAGAGACAAAGTTATAAACAATGAACAAATCACTGTTAGATTTTTGGCTATTGGGCAGAAATAATTACATTTATAGAATTGTGTTTTAACAGTTGTTTTCCCCTTGATAATTATCCTCTTAAATTTTGTGATGTATTTATTTGGATTCGATGTGGAAACACACCCATTTAATTGGGCTTTTTGAGATACAAATTTTATTATTTGCATGGGTTTTATTTGACTTCTGTTTATTATCTGAGGTGGCACATGGGTTGGGTTTCTTGTCAGATACCAAGCCTAATCTTATAGATTCCTTTGTTGAGAAGGACCTTAGGTGGGAGTGAGGGTTTTGCAGGAAATGACCTCCCTGATCAGGGCAGTGGGTGGAGAGAGGGGTGTGGAACTCTGATGTGGCAGGGGTGCCTGGATAGAGTGCAGATTTCTCTGGAGCTGAGAAGGCAATAGGTAGTATCCATCAAATAAGAGTAGATCAGTATTATTTGACATACTGATTTAGTAAGGTTTTTGTGTATAACTGTCCCCTTGTATCCACTGGGGGTTATCCCACAGATAACAAAATCTATGAACGCTCACACAGTGCAGTGTTTGTATATAACCTCGTGCATCCTCTGTATACTTTGAATCATCTCTAAGTTACTTCTAACACCCAATACAATGGAAATGCTATGTACATAGTGGCCAGCACACAGCAAAACTCATTTTGCTTTTTGGAACTTTCTAGAATATTTTTTTCAAATATTTTTGATCTGTGGTTAGTTGATTTTGGGGGTGCAGAAACCACAGATACAGAGGGCTAGAATATCGTCTAAAAATTCCAAAATCGGACCTAAAATGAGAAGAGTGATAGTATCGTTCAGCTTCCATATGCATGTGAATAATGTCAGTAGCTGTGAGTCAAGTACAGTAATTTGAATTGTCTAGCATATTGCTATTAGTGTCCCTCATAGAATATGAATGTTAAAAGTGGAGAGTGTGTTTTTTAACCCTGGTAAGCAGTACTTTAATAGCATTTCACGTATTCCTAAAGTTCCATAGAAATTTAATTTTCTAAAATTCTGTTTTTTGAAACAATTATATGAAATAAGTAATAATAAATAATATTATTAAATAAAAACAAAGGCAAATTTATATAATAAGACTGATTTATAGTTTTTAGGAAGTAAAAATGTTTTATAAAAGTAAAAAGAAAGTAAATATCATATACTGGGTACCCAAGAATTAGATGCAGGATGTTGAACAGATATTAGTTTCTGTCCTGCCTATTTTTTAGTATTAGTAGCTTTCAAAATTATCACAATCCTGTGAAACAGATGGTACTGTTTCCACTGTTGTCTATTTATTAAATTATCAAATTGTTAAGTTATTAAAC
This sequence comes from Raphicerus campestris, assembly GCA_006410735.1. NCBI lineage: Eukaryota > Metazoa > Chordata > Mammalia > Artiodactyla > Bovidae > Raphicerus > Raphicerus campestris. The sequence goes on along the minus strand of SJYW01051306.1, from coordinate 208,780 downwards.
TGAGGCTCAAACGGTAACTCATATGCTCACATCAGATACCCTGTTAATAATGGACGTGTTTGCTCTGGATTCTCAAGTGCTCATATACTTCTCTGTAAATACTTAGGTAATTTGCAATAGGCAGATTAAATATCAAGAAATGGAACTGTTGGCCAGAGCAGTTGTGGTAGTGTGTCCTTAAAGACTAAAGATGTGAAAATTCTCAATGGATTTCAGAAATCGTTAACCCAAAACTGGGTTCGCCTTTTGGTGGGTGTCAAGGCAAAAGACACAACCAAACCAAGATGGGGAAATGGAAGGATTTATTATTACTTGCTGCAAGTAAGGAGAACACTGAGGATCTTTCTAGAAGCAGCCTAGACAGCATAACTGGGGAAATGTTAAATTAAGAGTACTTACATATGCATGAAGGCGCTTGGGCAGTCAACTGATTGAAGTCTCTAGGGTCAGAAAAAGTCAACCCATCCTTTAGATTGTAGTTTATCTGTTGGTTGAGCATTTCAGGGTAATCTTTACCATTGAAACAGAACTGGGAGTCTTTGTAACTAGTATATTAATCTTTGCTATTGTTACTTATCTTACTGGATGACAGGGCAGAGTTTCTATGTTCTTTTATTCCCATAAGATTGTTAATTACTGAGACCTGTTCAAGGGCAAGCATGGTAGCAAGGCTTAGATCACAAGATGCCTTAGGCCAAATATGGGTTCTCTTATGCCAAGAAAGCTTGCCTGGTTCTCTTTCTCTGGGAACACCTACCCTTTCTGCTTATAAAATGACCAAATAAATAGTACCATATATAACTGCCAACTAAGATCTTGGTTTCTTGTAAGGAATTAATGAGGACAGCATTAATTGTTTAATCTAGAATCAGCCATCTCTGAAAACTAAGAGAACATTAAAACAGTACCAGTAAGAACAAAGTCACAGATGAACTGTTCTGTAGTTTCATTGTGTCCCTGGGATCCTAGAGGGTGGAGGGCCTGGATGGTGTGGTGGGTACTGATGCCCAAACTCAGCCTCTGTGCACCCATTCTGGATCAGATCTGAGAGACAGAGTTTTGGGTGAAGAGAACATAACAGTTTTATATCTTTGCCTGCAAAGGGGGCCACAGTGGGCTTGTGCCTCTCAAAACTGTGTGCCCTGCTGTGGAGGACTGGTAGGAAGTTTTACAGCAGTGGTTCAAGGGGGTTGCTGATAAGATAAGGGTGTGTGCAGGGCCACTGTTCCTTTAATCTGATCTCAGGTAATCTTTTGATGATCTTCTCTGGTTCATTTAATTTGGCCTTCAGTGGTTTTCTCTGGAATGAAAAATGCTGACTTCATCCATTTGTTGGGGGTTTTAGTTCTGTAAAGAGCTCAAAGATACTGTGAGTGTATTCCTCGAGGGGAACCAGAACCCTGTCTCAAGGCTGCACTGTTGTGTCCTGGCTGCTCCTCATTGGTCTCTGCATCCCCTTGCTTCCCTGATTCAGTTCAGTTGCTCAGTTATGTCTGACTCTTTGCGACCCCATGGACTGCAGCACGCCAGGCCTCCCTGTCCATCACCAGCTCCCGGAGTTTGCTCAAACTCATGTTCGTTGAGTCGGTGATGCCATCCGGCCATCTCATCCTCTGTTGTCCCCGTCTCCTCCTGCCTTCAATCTTTCCCAGCATCAGGGTCTTTTCTAATGAGTCAGCTCTTTGCGTCAGGTGGCCAAAGTATTGGAGCTCCAGCTGCAGCATCAGTCCTTCCAGTGAATATTCAGGACTGATTTCTTTTAGGATGGACTGGTTCGATCTCCTTGCCGTTTAAGGGACTCTCAAGAGTCTTCTCCAACACTACAGTTCAAAAGCATCCATTCTTTAGCATTCAACTTTCTTTATGGTCCAACTCTCACATCCATACATGACTGGAAAAACCATAGCTTTGACTAGATGGACCTTTGTCAGCAAAGTAATGTTTCTGTTTTTTAATATGCTGTCTGGGTTTGTCATTGCTTTTCTTCCAAGGAGCAAGCATCTTTTAATTTCATGGCTTCATCTGCGGTGATTTTGGAGCCCAAGAAAATAAAGTCTGTCACTGTTTCCATTGTTTCCCCATCTATTTGTCATGAAGTGATGGGACCAGATGCCATGATCCTACTTTTTTGACTGTTGAGTTTTAAGCCAGCTGTTTTTTTTGTTTTGTTTTGTTTTGTTTTAAATTCATTTCTGCCCTTTGGGACTCAGGGAAGGTTGTAGAAGCTAGAGTCTCTTCCCTACGAGCAAGAAACAGGGAACAGAAAGGCTTCTGTGTTCAGGAGCCCTTCAGGGTCCTGCTTGATTTCACTAGTAAGGGTGATAAAGTAATATGATTTAGAGATTACAAGGTTGGTTCTGTGGATTCTATTTAAATAAGTCACTGATAACATTGTTTTCATGTTACTTCTGTCTTAGGAATCTGTCTCTAATTCCTTCTAGGAACATTCATTTGTTATATTCAGTTTTCAATGCAAAGGGGGTTCAGATAATAAAAATACCATATGTCTACAGTAGTTCCTGCTTGTTTTGTTTGTATAGTTTAATTTATTGTGAAAGCATGTTAAACTGGTTAGAGATCTTAGCCTTATCGTTGGCCCTCACAAGTCACCTTTCATTTGAAAGAACAAAGCAGACTTGGATTTGATGGACTTAAATCAGAAGGATGTCACAAGACCATTTGCAGAGTCAGGAGCTTGAAAGCAAGAGAGGATGAAGTAGAATGGACTGAGAATCAATAGCCATGGGGTTCCAGGAATGTCTCCTAGATAGTGGATTGATGTCACCAAGAGTTAAGACAGGGAAGTGAAATCCCTGACAGTGTGCATGTCCTTGAGAGGCAGGTGTCCCAGCAGAGGGGTTAACAGAGACTTCTATGTGCTCAGGTACAGGAAAATGGACTTTTTTCTTGCTGAAAAATAACACTCTGATTCCAGCTCGAATTCAGCCCCCAGCTTGTTTGACTTTATCAGTTTCTGCCCTGGAATGCCGATGAAAGCCAAGTTCCAACTCAGCAGCGTCAAGCATCCCTCAGCGTGAAAACATGTCTCTGTGGCAGGCAGAGACACGAATGGGTGCCCACGGGCCGGAACGGGCAGCAGACTGTGCAGCGGGTGAGCTCAGGTGGCCACATGAAGAGACGCCGATGAGTGCGTCAGGACTGAACTGCTGCGGGGGTTTTGCCAAGTGATATTTCAGGGTGCTAGTTCCTGCTTGTCCTGCTTTTGTTCTTAATTTCTCCCATTCTTGTGTTTAACTCTCCTCCTTGGCCCCCAGCATTCTTTTCACAAGCATGTTTTAAATCTGTTACCCATGTAGGAGTCAATATTTTTGGAACAGGTTGTGTTTAAGAAGCATGCCATTTAAGTTGTTTTTTTTTTGTTTTAAAATTAGGCAGCCAGAAATTTTTCACTCATCTGAGTGTAGAGATGGGTAGCAATGATTTTGTTCATTGTTTACATTTGAACTTTAATAGGACCATCGTCCTGCTGCATTCTATGAACTGTTGAAAGGCGCTGCAGTTGGGAAGGTTGGGCTGTGAGGCTGTGCTCCAGTCACCTCTTTTAACAGGACCTGGAGGCTGTGATTCAGCCTCATACCTGGAGTCAGTCACACCTTACCAGCTAAACTGGACTGGACTGGTTTATACTGGGAGGAGGCCCTTGAGGGTTTGAAATGTTCCCATAGGAAGTTGGATTAGTATTAACTAGAAGATTCCTTTCTCTCAGAACCTGGTCTGCCCTCAGGCTGCAGATCCAGAAATAGCAAGATGTGTGTTTGCGTGCACAGGTAAGGTTTGTGTGGCCACAGGCTAGGCATAGCATTGACTGAGCCCTGCTGGTTGTTCATTGTTTTTTAAAGTCACAAACGTGTGAGTTTGTGAGGCAAAATCAAATGTCTTATTTCCCTTACCAGGTAAACTTACAACACTTTGAACTGTGAAAGTATATGTGGGTGACTGGAATACATTATCGTATTTTAAAATCTTTAGTGGTTTGTAACACCTCTGTACCCAGGCGAGGCGTGTGAGTTAGTGTCTCCTTCCAGGGAATGTTTTTAGTGTTCGTCTATGTATTTTTACATGTAGCTTTGGGACTTTAGTTAGCATGTAAATATTAATATTTATAGGAGTATGTGCTTATGTTACCTTTTTTTCTGTCTTCCTGGCCCTCTTGCCAAGATTAATTTANGCATAAAAATCTGTGCTTCAGTGTTCGATGAACTCTTGGAAAGCATTTTCTGCCTCCTGCTCGTGAAAGTTTTTCCTTGAAAAATGGTGTTGAGGTGCTTGAAGAAGTGCTAGTCAGTTGGCGAGAGGTCAGGTGAATATGGCAGATGAGGCAAAACTTCATAGCCCGATTCATTCAGGTTTGGAAGCACTGGTTGTGCAGTGTGTGGTTGGGTGGTGTTGCAGAGAGTTGGGCCCACTCTGCTGACCATGCTGGCTGCAGCTGTTTCAGTTTTCTGAGCATCGCATCAATTTGCTGAGCATACGAATCTTAGGTAACGGTTTGCTGGGATTTGGAAAGTTGTAGTGGGTCAGACCAGCAGCAGACCGCTGAACAGGGACCATGACTCCTTTCTTGGTACAAGCTTGGCTTTGGAAAGTGCTTTGGAGTTTCGTCTCTGTCCAGCCACTGAGCTGATTGTCCCTGGTTGTTGTATAAAATCTACTTTTCATTGCACATCACAATCCAATTGAGAAATGGTTCATTGTTGTTGTGTAGAATAAGAGAATACAAACTTCAAAATGATATATTTTTTTGATTTGCAGTCAGCTCATGAGGCACCCACTCAGCGAGCTTTTTCGCCTTTCCAGTTGGCTTCAGTGCCAAATGACTGTAGAATGGTTGATGATGAGTTCTTGGGCAGCTTCTCATGTCGTTTTAGAAGGATCAGCTTCGATGATCCTCTCAGTTGTTGTCAGCTTNGCGAGCTTTTTCGCCTTTCCAGTTGGCTTCAGTGCCAAATGACTGTAGAATGGTTGATGATGAGTTCTTGGGCAGCTTCTCATGTCGTTTTAGAAGGATCAGCTTCGATGATCCTCTCAGTTGTTGTCAGCTTCCAGTGGCCAGCCACCGAACCTCCTTATCTTCAAGGCACTGTTTCATTCTCAGAGCTGCTTGAACCACCCTGCGTTGAACGTTTGTAGCATTTCCTGGGCCAAATGCACTGTTGATGTTGTGAGCTGTCTCCACCACTTTATGACCAATTCTGAACTCGAATAAGAAAATTGCTCGAGTTTGCTTTTTGTCTAACATCATTCCATAGTCTAAAATACACATAAAATAAACAGCAAGTAATGATTCATTAGCAGAAAACATAAAGCAAGAAATATGTGTTAAAATGATATATAGCACAACCACATTTCTTTAAGAATGTATTCCAGTATCAAGTGGCAAAATTTCAGCAAGGCAAAGCCAGAATTACTTTTGTACCAACCTAAGGCTGCACAGTCCGGGATTGACCGAACCCACTGATGCAGAGCTGCCTGTGTGCAGAGGGTCGTAAGAGACTTGAGCGTCAGGGGACTTGTATCCCTGTAGGTCCAGGACTGATCCACCGCGGATGCTGAGGGGCTGTGGCGTGTAACAGAAAAAAACTGTTTACTTATTTGGCTTCTCTGGGTCTTAGCTGCAGCAGTAGGATCTTCTGTCTTTGCTGTGGAGTGCAGGGTTTTAGTTGCAGCATGAGAGATCTTGTTCCCTGACCAGGCATTGAACCCAGGCCCCCTGCACTGGGAGCACAGAGTCGTAGCCACTGGACCACCAGGGAAGTCCCCTTAACCATTTTTAGTGTACAGTTTACTGGGATTAAACACATTCACAGTGTTATACAAACATCACTACCACGCATCTGCAGAACTGTTTTCATCTTGCAAAACTCAAGCTCTGTGCCCATTAAGCAGTAACTTTCCCCCCCCTCCCCTAGACCTTGCAACCACCGGTCTTTCTATTTCTTTTTTTTTTACAACTGAGAAAGAAAACTGTTGCTCAGTATCCTTTCAGATGATCAGATATCTCCAGTCACAAGGTTTATTTCAGTAGTTTTGATTTTATTTAAAAACATCTGTTAAGAATCGTGGACATAGAGAACAGAATGTTGGTTGTCAGAGGGGAGGAGGTGGCAGACGGAAAGACTGGGAGTTTGGAGTCCGCAAAGGTAAACTGTTACCTGCAGGATGGTTAGGCAGCAAGGCCCTACTGCTGGCACAGGGAACTGTATTTAGTACCCTATGATAAACTGTAATGGAAAAGATACATTAAAAAAAAAAATTCATACATATGAATAACTGAATTATTTTGCTGTATAGCTGAAACTAACACAGCGTTGTTGATCAATTATACTCCAATATAAAATAAAAAGTTAAAAAATAAAAGCTAAAACTATAAAACTTAGAAGAAATCATAAAAGAAAAACTTTATGACATTGGGTTAGGCAGTGATTTCTTGCATATGTTACCAAAAGCATGGGTAACTAAGAAAAAAATACAAGAACTGGACTACATGAAAGAAAAAACTTCTGTGCATCAGAAAACAGTATCAACAGTGTGAAAAAGCAGCCTACAGAATGGTAGAATATATTTGTAAGTCATACATGTGAAAGTGATTTAATATCTAAAATATGTACAATCCTACAGTTTAACAATGAAAAATCAAACAACTCAATTTTAAAATTGGCAAAGGACTTGGTTAGATGCTATCCAGAGAAGATGCACAGATGGCCTGTAAGTACATGAAAGGATGCAAAACATCATAAATCACTCAATTCAGTTGAGTCGCTCAGTCGTGTCCGACTCTTTGCGACCCCATGGACTGCAGCACGCCAGGCCTCCCTGTCCATCACCAACTCCTGGAGTTCACTCAAACTTATGTCCATTGAGTCAATGATGCCATCCAACCATCTCATCCTCTGTCATCCCATTCTCCTCCTGCCCTCAGTCTTTCCCAGCATCAGGATCTTTTCAAATGAATCCACTCTTAACATCAGGTGGCCAGTTATTGGAGTTTCAGCCTGAACATCACTCAGGACTGATCCTCTTCAAAATGGACTGGTTGGGTCTCTTTGCAGTCCAAGGGACTCTCAAGAGTCTTCTCCAAAACCACAGTTCAAAAGCATCATTTCTTTGGCACTCAGCTTTCTTTATAATCCAACTCTCACATCTGTACATGACTACTGGAAAAACTATAGCCTTGATGAGATGGACTTTGGTGGCAAAGTAATGTCTCTGCTTTACAATATGCTGTCTACGTTGGTCATAACTTTTCTTCCAAGGAGCAAGTGTCTTTTAATTTCATGGCTACAGTCACCATCTGCAGTGATTTTTGGAGCCCCCCAAAATAAAGTCAGCCACTGTTTCCACTATTTCCCCATCTATTTTCCATGAAGTGATGGCACCAGATCCATGATCTTAGTTTTCTGAATGTTGAGCTTTAAGCCAACTTTTTCACTCTCTTGTTTCACTTTCATCAAGAGACTCTTTAGTTCTTCTTCACTTTCTGGCATAAAAAGTGACATATGCCATATATCATCTGTATATCTGAGGTTATTGATATTTCTCCCGGCAATCTTGATTTCAGCTTGTGCTTCTTCCAGCCCAGCATTTCTCATGATGTACTCTGCATAGAAGTTAAATAAGCAGGGTGACAGTACTTGATGTACTCCTTTCCCTATTTGGAACCAGTCTGTTGTTCCATGACCAGTTCTAACTGTTGCTTCTTGACCTGCATACAGGTTTTTTAAGAGGCAGGTCAGGTGGTTTGGTATTTACATCTCTTTCAGAACTTTCCACAGTTTGTGGTGATCCACACAGTCAAAGGTTTTGGCATACTGAATAAAACAGAAATAGATGTTTTTCTGGAACTCTTTTGCTTTCTCGATTTTCCATTGGTTGTTGGCAGTTTGATCTCTGGTTCCTCTGCCTTTTCTAAAACTAGCTTGAACATCTGGAATTTCACTGTTTACATATTGCTGAAGCCTGGCTTGGAGAATTTTAAGCATTACTTTGCTAGCATGTGAGATGAGTGCTATTGTGCAGTAGTTTGAGCATTCTTTGGCACTGCCTTTCTTTGGGATTGGAATGAAAACTGACCTTTTCCAGTCCTGTGGCCACTGCTGAGTTTTCCAAATTTGCTGGCATATTGAGTGCAGCACATCTTTCAGGATTTGAAATAGCTCAACTAGAATTCCATCACCTCCACTAGCTTTGTTCATAGTGATGCTTCCTAAGGCCCACTTGACTTCACATTCTAGGATGTCTGGCTCTAGATGAGTGATCACATCATCATGGTTATCTGAGTCGTGAAGATCTTTTTTGTATAGTTTTGTGTATCCTTGCCACCTCTTCTTAATATCTTCTGCTTCTGTTAGGTCCATACGATTTCTATCCTTTATTGTGCCCATCTTTGCATGAAATGTTCCCTTGGCATTGCTAATTTTCTTGAAGAAATCTCATCTTTCCCATTCGATTTTTTTTCTCTATTTCTCTGCACTAATCACTGAGGAAGGCTTTATCTCTCCTTGCTGTTCTTTGGAACTCTGCATTCAAATGAGTATATCTTTCCTTTTCTCCTTTGCTTTTTGCTTCTCTTTTCACAGCTATTTGTAAGGCCTCCTCAGACAGCCATTTTGCTTTTTTGCATTTCTTTTTCTCGGGGATGTTCTTGATCCCTGTCTCCTGTACAATGTCACAAAATTGTCCGTAGTTCATCAGCAGTCTCTCTATCAGATCTAATCCCTTAAATCAATTTCTCACTTCCACTGTGTAATCGTAAGGGATTTGATTTAGGTCATACCTGAATGGTCTAGTGGTTTTACCTGCTTTCTTCAATTTCAGTCTGAATTTGGCAGTAAGGAGTTCATGATCTGAGCCACAGTCAGCTCCTGGTCTTGTTTTTGCTGACTGTATAGTGCTTCTCCATCTTTGGCTGCAAAGAATATAATCAGTCTGATTTCGATGTTAGCCATCTGGTGATTGTCCATGTGTAGAGTCTTCTCTTGTATTGTTGGAAGAGGGTGTTGGCTATGACCAGTGTGTTTTCTTGGCAAAACTCTGTTAGCCTTTGCCCTGCCTCATTCTATACTACAAGGCCAAATTTGCCTGTTACTCCAGGTATTTCTTTACTTCCTACTTTTGCATTCCAGTCCCCTATAATGAAAAAGACATCTTTTTTAGGTGTTAGTTCTAAAAGGTCTTGTAGTTCTTCATCGAACTGTTCAATTTCAGCTTCTTCAGCGTTACTGGTCAGGGTATAGACTTGGATTACCATGATATTGAATGGTTTGCCTTGGAAACAAAAGGAGATCATTCTGTCATTTTTGAGATTGCATCCAGGTACTGCATTTCGGACTCTTTTGTTGACCATGATGGCTACTCCATTTCTTCTAAGGAATTCCTGCCCACAGTAGTAGATATAATGGTCATCTGAGTTTAATTCACCCATTCCGGTCCATTTTAGTTCGCTGATTCCTAGAATGTCGACGTTCACTCTTGCCATCTCTTGTTTGACCACTTCCAATTTGCCTTGGTTTATGGACTTGACATTCCAGGTTCCTATGCAGTATTGCTCTTTAGAGCATTGGACCTTGCTTCCATCACCAGTCACATCCACAACTGGGTGTTTTTTTTTGCTTTGGCTCCATCCCTTCATTCTTTCTGGA
>SJYW01051306.1:152925-185683 GCA_006410735.1 Raphicerus campestris | reverse complement strand
TTTTGTCTTGACTGTTATGCACACCTGTTTAGTAACCTTGAAGTTATCAGACTCTTCAAACTACACATTTGTGAATAGAAAGTTACTTTTTTAGAGGTGATGTCATTTACTTGTGTTGTTGTCAGTGGATTCATTGTTTGTATAATCAATGTGAGATACCTTTCTAGTGATCATATTGGTGGCAATGTGAAAAGCATTAAAGAATTTCCAAAAAATTCCCAGGAAATCCATAGGTAGGTAGGTACATTTCAAGGTTATGAACACTTTGAAAGTGCAGTTAAGCAGTGAGTAGATAACTTTGGAGGTCTGCTTTCTTAATAGATAAAGATAAGTGTCCTGATTGCCGTCTCCCTCCCTGAAGTTAGTGGTATGTTTCCGTCCTGTAATCTGTTTTCTCGCTGTGTTCAGAATAACTACATCTCAGCCTCCTGTCCTACCTCTGAACGCTCCCACCCTTCTGCAGACCCCAGAGGGTGATTTTGAGGGAGACAGGATGCCCTTGGAGGCTGGAATGAGAGCCTTTCCTTAGAAGCTGAGAAACAGGTTCCTAGCGATTTGGGAGTTGGTACTGCTCTTTTTGATGGCTTTACTGATTTCAGGTTTGTTTCTACATTCTTTAAATGATTTTGAGAGGAAAGTTTCCTAACTGGCTTCTGGCCTTAGTTAAGTTTCTGGCTACAGTGTTTTACACTTAGTATTCAAGGAGTATTTGGGAAGTCTTATAAAATCCTAAGTCAATAGAGCTGGCTTTAAGTAATCTCTATGGTTTATAGCATCATGGATGTGTGTGTGTGTGAGAGAGAGAGAGAGAGAGATGTATGTTTGTGAAGAGTGTGTGTGTGTGTGAGGGAGAGAGATGTATGTTTGTGAAGAGTGTATGTGTGTGTGTGAGAGAGAGGTACGTTTGTCAAGAGTGTGTATGTGTGTGTGTAAGAGAGAGAGAAGTATGTTTGTGAAGAGTGTGTGTGTGAGAGAGAGATGTATGTTTGTCAAGAGTGTGTGTGTGTGTGTGTGTGAGAGAGAGATGTATGTTTGTCAAGAGTGTGTGTGTGTGTGTGTGTGAGAGAGAGAGATGTATGTGTGTGTGTGTCTGTGTGTGTGAGAGAGAGAGAGGTATGTTTGTGAAGAGTGTATGTGTGTGTGTGTGAGAGAGGTATGTTTGTCAAGAGTGTGTATGTGTGTCTGTGTGTGTGTGTGTGAGAGAGAGAGAGATGTATGTTTGTGGAGATAAAAGCACCAGCTTATTTTAGTCTTTTATGATTCTGTGTAATAACCAATCTACTTACCTTATCTGTGATATTTATTGAGTGTCTACAATATATATATATACCACTGTTTATCTCAGTAGAAGGATAAAATACAAAAGTCTGTTAAAACCATGTGGCTTTTGTTATCTCGNAATAAACATATATTTAAGAGACTCTCAAATTACTGTCTATAGGTTAGTAATTTAATTATAGTAATTTAATTATATGGCTCAAACTTTTATAATACTAGCAGGACCCAGTAGCATTTTTTTTTTTTTTACTGTAAGGTCTGCTTAATTTGGCCATGGGACATTGAAAACAAACTTTAGTCCTGTCTATCTGATGAGAATTCTATTTTTCAAGGATAGACCATGAAATAGAGAAGAATGCTTCCCACCCCGTTTTATGAGAATTGCATCAGATGATTTTTCCAAAATGTAAAAGCTAAAGGACAGCATTTGCAAAGTGTATCTTTTAAAGGATGATGAGAGTTGTGGTTCCCTGGTGGCTCAGCTGCTAAAGAATTGACCTGCGGTGTGGATACCTGGGTTCGATCCCTGGAGAAGGGAAAGGCTACCCATTCCAAGATTCTGGCCTGGAGATTCCCATGGACACAGGAGCCTGACAGGAGTCCACGGGGTCACAAAGAGTCAGACATGACTGAGCAACTAACAGACACTGTTGTGGTTTTCATTATCCAGATGCCTGGGCAGCATATGTTGAATCGGGCTCACAGCCCTAATTACATCCCCTTCAGATCCCTTAGATCCTGTTTACCAACTGTCTGAGAACTGGCATCTTTGGTTGTCTTATTTTATGAAAGAATGCCTCCCCGAGTGGGAGAATCTGCCTGCCAATGCAGGAGATGCAAGAGATGCGAGCTTGATCCCTGGGTCAGGAATATCCCTTGGAGTAGGAAATGGCAACCCACTCCAGTATTCTTGCCTGGAAAATTCCACAGACAGAGGTGCTTGGTGGTGCAGTCCACGGGGTCTCAAAGAGTTGGACATAGCTGAGTGCGTGTGCCACACCACCCAGGGCAGGTGAGAGAATAGAAAGCAGTTGAAGTCGTGACATTATGTGATAATGAAAACAGATTTTTGAAGTTCAGCTCTTCATTATTTTCTCTTTTATTTTAGGCACTTTACAATCAGTATTTACAGTTTAAAGAAACAGAAATTCCACCAAAAGAGACAGAAAAATCAAAAATTAAACGCTTATATAAATTATTAGAGGTAAGAAAGAATTTTCTTTGAATTGGCAAATGTCTCCTTTTAAAAAATTTTATTGGTGTAGTTGATTTATTATAGTGTTAATTTCTGCTGCTCAGCATGGTAACTCGGTTATATACCTCAGTTATGTATTTATTGTGCTGTGCAGTAGGACCTTGCTGTTTGTCCATTCTCTGTATAATATTCTTTGTATCTGCTAATCCCAAACTCAGTCCTTCCCTTCCCCCTCTCCAACCCCTCCTCCTTGTCAACCACAGGTTTGCTGTGTCTGTGATTCCGTTTTATAGATAAGCTTTTTTGTGTCATGTTTTAGAGTCCATCTGTAAGTGATATTATATGGTATCAAATTAATCTTTATTAAAAGTCTGTCTTGATTTAAGAAGCGTGATTTTTAATGTCTTTGTTTCACATCACCTTTTTGTGCTGTTTTCTCTAGATTTGGATAGAGTTTGGACGCATCAAACTCCTTCAAGGTTATCACCCAAACGACATAGAAAAGGAGTGGGGAAAGCTCATCATCGCCATGCTGGAGAGGGAGAAGGCTCTTCGTCCTGAAGTTGAAAGGTTGGGGGCGTTCTCTGCCCTAGGTGTCCAGTGAGGGGGTCCGCTTGCGGTGTGGAAACAGCTTAAGCTTTGGAGATGTGCCAGCCTGGACCAGCGTTAGCCTTTTCCATTTGCTTGTTTGTGTGACCTTGGCTAAGTCTTTCTGATTCTCCCATTTTATCTAGAAACTCTTCCAAGAGGTTTGAGGAAGGAATCAGGGAAGTAATGTTGGAGGGGTCCTGGGTTGGTGTGTGCAGTTGCATCTCATATGGCGGTTACAGATTTAACAGTCAGGAGGACCCGTGAGAATTTCTCCAGCTTTTAAGTCACCAGAAGCTCATCCATACATAACATAGGTTAACTGTGAGCTTACCTGTGTTTTGGGCTGAGGGCCTCTCTCCGTGGGCAGTGAACCCTCTGTTTAAAGAAGTGCAGTGAGGCAGCACCCAGAGGACATGTGATCGCTGGTTCAGTCCTGCCCTGCCTGTGGGTCCGAAACCGTCCCTCAGCTTCCTCCTTTCTCTCCTGCCTCACCAGGCGCCCTGGAAGGTCGCCTTGGTCCTCAGGAGGGGTTTGTTGGACAGTCCTTCTGTTCCAGCCTGAGCTGTGCTGTGTGGGGCTTGTGGTCCGAGTCCCCAAGGCCAGCCTTCTGGTCCTCGGTGTGCCATGCCGGCCACCTCTCAGGAGCACTGGCCTTCCCATTTCCCAGCCTCCGCATTTGTGAGATCTGGGCACTGTCTTTTCCTGCGGCTGGGTCGTCTGGTTCGTCCTCTCCTTACTCCTGATCTTCCTCTGATCTCAGCTCCAGTATGATTTCCTCCAGAAACTTTCCGAAGTCTCCCAGGCTGGTTCAGGTGTTCCAGTGTCGACCCTCCTGTTCCACGTGGTCCTTCTTCCTAGCCTCATCTCGGTTGTAATTTATACATTTCTCTGCGATTGCTTAAGTGAGGACTGACAGTTTCATAGAGTGAGCATGCAGACAGATTCCTGTGTTTGTGGTTCCTTATACTGCCCACAACACTGGCTCTGCTACCTGGAGGCCCTCAATATACTGATGTTCTCTGCACCCACTCCTAACTTCCACGTGGAAGAGGTGTGAACTAAAGCATTGAAGATCAGAGGCTGGGTCTGATTTGTCAGGCCTTTATGATATCATTGATGACAGGCTTGTTAAAGCAGAGTATTATGTCTGCATAAATGGATCCTTTTGAACCAGAACAAGTACAAAATACCCAGGATGGACCTTATAGGGAGGAGATGATTCTGGGTGGTTCAAATGAAATGCTCAGCTTCTAATCTGACGAAAGGATAGAAAAGGTGCCAGAGAAAGGGGGCAGAGTTGAGTTTAGTCTTCAGAATAGCAGCTGGATTTTAATTTATGTAAATAAAAGAATGCTGTGGTTGAGAGTTCAAGGTCTAGGAGCCAGTCGATCCTGGATGAATTATTAACTCTGTGTTCATGCTATGTAATCTTAGACTCACTATCCTCTCTAAACTTCAGTTTCCTCATTTGTAAATAGGATTTAATAGTAGGAACCACATTTGGTGGTTCTGAGTATGTCTATAAAATGGTTAGTTAATTTCCTGCTGCTGCTGCTGCTAAGTCGCTTCAGTNAGATTTAACAGTCAGGAGGACCCGTGAGAATTTCTCCAGCTTTTAAGTCACCAGAAGCTCATCCATACATAACATAGGTTAACTGTGAGCTTACCTGTGTTTTGGGCTGAGGGCCTCTCTCCGTGGGCAGTGAACCCTCTGTTTAAAGAAGTGCAGTGAGGCAGCACCCAGAGGACATGTGATCGCTGGTTCAGTCCTGCCCTGCCTGTGGGTCCGAAACCATCCCTCAGCTTCCTCCTTTCTCTCCTGCCTCACCAGGCGCCCTGGAAGGTCGCCTTGGTCCTCAGGAGGGGTTTGTTGGACAGTCCTTCTGTTCCAGCCTGAGCTGTGCTGTGTGGGGCTTGTGGTCCGAGTCCCCGAGGCCAGCCTTCTGGTCCTCGGTGTGCCATGCCGGCCACCTCTCAGGAGCACTGGCCTTCCCATTTCCCAGCCTCCGCATTTGTGAGATCTGGGCACTGTCTTTTCCTGCAGCTGGGTCGTCTGGTTCGTCCTCTCCTTACTCCTGATCTTCCTCTGATCTCAGCTCCAGTATGATTTCCTCCAGAAACTTTCCGAAGTCTCCCAGGCTGGTTCAGGTGTTCCAGTGTCGACCCTCCTGTTCCACGTGGTCCTCCTTCCTAGCCTCATCTCGGTTGTAATTTATACATTTCTCTGCGATTGCTTAAGTGAGGACTGACAGTTTCATAGAGTGAGCATGCAGACAGATTCCTGTGTTTGTGGTTCCTTATACTGCCCACAACACTGGCTCTGCTACCTGGAGGCCCTCAATATACTGATGTTCTCTGCACCCACTCCTAACTTCCACGTGGAAGAGGTGTGAACTAAAGCATTGAAGATCAGAGGCTGGGTCTGATTTGTCAGGCCTTTATGATATCATTGATGACAGGCTTGTTAAAGCAGAGTATTATGTCTGCATAAATGGATCCTTTTGAACCAGAACAAGTACAAAACACCCAGGATGGACCTTATAGGGAGGAGATGATTCTGGGTGGTTCAAATGAAATGCTCAGCTTCTAATCTGACGAAAGGATAGAAAAGGTGCCAGAGAAAGGGGGCAGAGTTGAGTTTAGTCTTCAGAATAGCAGCTGGATTTTAATTTATGTAAATAAAAGAATGCTGTGGTTGAGAGTTCAAGGTCTAGGAGCCAGTCGATCCTGGATGAATTATTAACTCTGTGTTCATGCTATGTAATCTTAGACTCACTATCCTCTCTAAACTTCAGTTTCCTCATTTGTAAATAGGATTTAATAGTAGGAACCACATTTGGTGGTTCTGAGTATGTCTATAAAATGGTTAGTTAATTTCCTGCTGCTGCTGCTGCTAAGTCGCTTCAGTTGTGTCCGACTCTGTGCGACCCCATAGACGGCAGCCCACTAGGCTCTGCTGTCCCTGGGATTCTCCAGGCAAGAACACTGGAGTGGGTTGCCATTTCCTTCTCCAAGTTAATTTCCTGGCACCTAACAATTGCTTCAGAAATGTTGGGTGCTGGCTGCTATTATTATTTTGTACTTTTCTGTTTACTAACTATATTTGACATGGCACTCTCAAATTCCCTCCTAAAAAGGACAGTGTCTTCTCTAGTTGGGGAAGCAGCAGTTTGACTTTGCAGTGTTGGGGATATGAAAATATTTAGGATGGCTGATTCAATACCTTCATTTTTCTTGAAGCAACAAGTTTTTTGGCATTAACTCTGTGTTGCAAAATAATAGCTCTGTGGCATGGGAGTGTGGAAAAGGAAAATGAGAAAGAGCCAATGATCTTAGGCCAGGTAATAACCTGCAGAAAGGAAAAGCAAGCACAGACAAATTAAATCGCCAAGCATCACACTGATGCTCTTCTTAGCACTTTGGCTTTCAAAAATAAAAAGTAACTTTAGTGAGGGTAGACCTGACATTCCTGGGGGCGTTTCCTAGGGGGAAAAAGGTACCTGGGCAATTTTCCAGTTACTGTAACCTAATCAACAAATGCTGTGGTGGTTCAAAAGGAAGGGTGCTTTGCTTCTTGTCAAAGTCCTTTGTTTGTAGGTGTTTGTATGCACCGGTTTTTTAACCTTGTGTTGTTCAGTACAGAGGTGGTTTTTCCAAAATGCTAGGATGAGGCTCTGATTGGCTGTTTGTGTTCTTTTAGCTGATGATGGGTATTGCCAGAGTAACCTGATTGTACTTAGGCTTCGGTGAAACATCAGAGTTGTTTTTGAGTTGGCGGCAAGTGAATGACTCTTGGTGAAAATATTTGGCAAGTCTTGTCCAGTGACACCCCATCAGCCTGCCTTGTCCGTACTTGTAGGGTTTAGTGTAGGCTACAAAAAAAAAGGCAGACCGTAGCTAGCAAACCCATGGCTCTAGGCGGGATTCTTTTGAATAGCTACCAGCATATTATTTGCTGCGTGTTGAATATGCATGTTGGGGCATATTTAAGGAGCCATTAAAAGCTGTAACAGCCAGTCGCCTCTTTTCACCATTAGAAGTAGCACTTTCTGCAGACTGTGTACTTTCTAGTCTACTTTTAATGGTGGAAGAAAAAACATCCTTGTGAGATAAAAATGCACAGCAGTAGTTACAGTTACCGGAGCAGTGATTCTGTGTTTAGTAACACGACCAGCACTCGGACTAGTCTTGACTCAAATGAGAATTTCCTCTCGGTTCATTGTGGTCCAACCCTGATCAACTCCTGTATTAGCTTTGGCAATGAATCCTTTGATGGACACAGGTATGGCATCCTTGGTGTGGGGTTGTAGGTTTTCTTTCGGTGGGCCNGATGAGGAAGTGTTGCCAGATTTCCACGGTTGCCTTGTATGTTCCATCCGGAAAGCTGCCTGGACCGAGCTCAGCGGCCTGTTTCCCCAGGAGGGACCTGCTTACGTAAGACAGTCGTTAGAGCAGCTAGGCCGCCCTCTTCTGGAAGCCAGGGAACTGCACCTTAAATAGGAAAGGGTATTTCCTGTTTCTCTGTAAGTAGGTGCCTTTCCTACAGTATTTTTGCTCTCATGAAAGAGGTACCTTGAACTGAATAAAGATTCAAGTAAAAAACATTTGGAATAAAACTTCCTAGTATTAACTCTGATATGATCCCATAATTACACTGATAAGGAATTGCATAAGCTTCTCCACCCTTCCCAAACAGTCCCGATAAAACAGATAGATCAGCCCCACTCCTGCCAAGAGCTTCAAGACTAGTTTTGGAAGCAAAGACCAGGAAAAAAACTACACACCATGTACTTTGGTGTCAGAAGGGGGATATGTATTATCCAATAATACAAAAATTCAGAAAACAGAGGAAAATGGAGTGAAGGGTGTGTATATGAGGATTCCACACGGGAAAGTGTTGGATAGCTTGCATCCATCTCAAGTGTTAAAGAAGTCTGCCTAGAAGAACAGCCCCAGAGTTAGCATTTTTCATATATGTGACAAGATAAACGAGTCAACAAACTGAAAATTTGAAAGAAATTGGACTGATGAAAAATGTATGCGAAATGGCAAAAGAGACACAGATGTATAGAACAGTCTTTTGGACTCTGTGGGAGAGGGCGAGGGTGGGATAATTTGGGAGAGTGGCATTGAAACATATAAATTATCAAATGTGAAACAAATCGCCAGTCCAGGTTTGATACATGAGACAGGGTACTCAAGGCTACTGCGCTGGGATGACCCAGAGGGATGGGATGGGGAAGGAGGTTGGAAAGGGGTTCAGGATGGGGAACACATGTACACCTGTGACGGATTCATGTCAATGTGTGGCAAAACCAATACAATATTGTAAAGTAATTAGCCTCCAATTAAAATAAATAAATTTATATTAAAAATATNGGAGGTTGGGAAGGGGTTCAGGATGGGGAACACATGTACACCTGTGACGGATTCATGTCAATGTGTGGCAAAACCAATACAATATTGTAAAGTAATTAGCCTCCAATTAAAATAAATAAATTTATATTAAAAATATTAAAAAAAGAAAAATGTATGTTTAAACTTTTAGGACTGGCTTTGTAGAAGTGGGGATGTTTAGCTTAGTGGGACATTTCACGTCCATGATTCTCAAGTCTGTTGAAGGCATCTCATCACCTGTGTAGACAGTCGTCTTTTAACCCTGAGAAGCGTGGCTGTGTCTTGCTGTGCAGATGGCAGCAGTGACTGTGTTTTCTCTGGCAGGCCTACCGCGCAGCAATGCAGACGCAGTGGAGCTGGATCCTGCAGCTCTGCCAGTGTGTGGAGCAGCACGTGAAGGAGAACAGCGCTTATTTCGAGGTATGGAACAGTCACCGTGTCGGCGGGTGGTACTGCAGGTTCAGCTGAGTTACAGGAACCATTTCCATGGTGTAATGTTGGGATGCATGTATGTCTGACTGGGGGGGAAAGAAACCAAAATGTCTTCATTGTAGGACAGAAAGATTATATAGATGTCCTTGAGGATAAATGGAAGCATTTTAGTAAAAAGAAATACTTTAAAAACCACTTAAAATGTCAGAAAATCTTAACTTTGTCCATGCTTCCCTTTTTGAGGAACAATTTTACTAGGGGGAGCTTTTTTTCTATTCTTCAGAAGTTTAAAAATATTCTTGCAGTTGCACCCCTGCTTAACAACTGTTTGGGCTTCCCCGGTAGCTCAGCTGGTAAAGAGTCCGCCTGCAATGCAGGAGACTCTGGTTTGACTCCTGGATCAGGAAGATCCACTGGAGAAGGGACAGGCTACCCACTCCAGTTTTCTTGGGCTTCCCTGGCTCATCTGGTAAAGAATCCACCTGCAATGTGGGAGACCTAGGTTCAGTCCTTGTGTTGGGAAGATCCCTTGGAGAAGGGAAAGGCTACCCAGTTCAGTATTCTAGCCTGGAGAATTCCACGGGTAGAAGAGCCTGCCAGGCTATAGAAGATGGGATCGCAAAGAGTCAGACATGACCGAGTGACTTTCACTTTCATTTAACAATTGTTTAAGGGTTTATAGATGTTCTAAAGTGAAATAGATGTTCTATCAACGTAATACAGGGCCACGGCCACAATATAGACATAAACTTTGTTATATAGATGTATCATTTTTCATATTCTTTTCCATTGTGGTATATCTCAGGATACTGAATACAGTTCCCTCTGCTAATACCAGTAGGACCTTGGTGTTTATCCTCCCTGTGTATGATAGTTTGCATAACTCCAGAGTCCTTCCTTCTCCCACCTCTCCTCCACCTAGGCACCCCCAGGTTTGTTTTCTGGAGACATAAACTTTGGACACTTAGCATTCACTCATCATCATCCAAGTTCAGGAGTTGGTGTTTGGTTAAGGGAAGGGCTCTGGAGAAGAAGTCTTGTGGTCTCCTTCTGTTCTCATGTAGGAGGGGTACACACAGGGCTCTGGTACTCAAACCTGACAACTTGGGGCTTTGCTGATGCTTCATACACTTTAACTGCCAGTTTTCGTCTTTTGCTAGTTTTTCAGTGATGCCAAAGAAGCCACAGATTACTTGAGGAATCTAAAAGACACCATCCAGCGGAAGTACAGCTGTGACAGGTCCAGCAGCATCCACAAACTGGAGGACCTTGTTCAGGAGTCAATGGTATGAGCAGGAAGACCCCCGGGCTTCGTCAGTGAGGCATAGTGGGGCTAGATGCGTGCCTTGTTGTATTTCTGTGTGGGGAGCTTTGCATTTTATTGGTACTCTTGGTGTTTCCGCCTCACTCAAGCATTTAAACATTCAGTTTTAGCATTTTTTTTCTTTTTGGTGACACAGCAGAAGTATTGTTTGATGTGACTGCCTTAGTATTTTAAAATGCTCTCACAGTGTTTTGTGCGTGAGTATATGTATTTAGTCATTTATTCCATAAAGACTTGTCAGTGTTTCTATATCCTAGACACTATTTTTAGTGCTGGGACTGAACACAGCAGACAAGAACCCTGCCAGGGGTAGGATGCAATAAACATGATAAATTAGTACAGTACAATAGATGTAGTCTGTTAGATAGTGGTAAATGTGAAGGAGGAAAGAAAGCAACCAGACAACACAGGGGCAGAGCGGGTGGCAAGGGGCTGACGGGTCAGACGGAAGACTCTTCTGGGGAAGCTGCATTTGTGCACAGCCCTAAAAGAACAGAGAGTACAAGCTGTTTGCTTCTAAAACTCTTCTGATTTATTCCTCAGGAAGAGAAAGAAGAGCTTCTGCAGTATAAAAGTACAGTGGCGAGCCTGATGGGGAGAGCAAAAACAATAGTTCAGTTGAAGCCCAGAAATCCTGACTGTCCACTCAAAACTTCTCTTCCGATCAAAGCCATCTGTGACTACAGACAAATTGAGGTACTTTAACTCCCAGAAACAGACCTGTTTCTGGCATTATTCATATATTTAAAACACAAGGTCATATTGCTCACTAGTGGTAATGTTTTCCACTTTAAAAAGACAAAAAAAATACCCAAGATTGGGTGTGGAAAGAGACGAATACCACAGTGACCACATCTGGTTGTTCTTCTTTTAAAACCAGATAACCATTTTCAAAGACGATGAATGCGTTTTGGCAAACAACTCTCATCGTGCTAAGTGGAAGGTCATCAGCCCCACTGGGAATGAGGCCATGGTCCCTTCTGTGTGCTTCACCGTCCCTCCTCCAAACAAAGAGGCGGTTGACTTTGCAAACAGGTTTGTGTGCATTAGCTCCAGATGTAGGGCTGGCTTTGGGGGTCTCTGAAGGTTAAAGAAACAATCAGTGCTTTGGCAAGGCTAATAGAATATGGGTTTGAGCAAACTCCCAGAGATAGTGAAAGACAGGAAAGCTTGGCATGCTGCAGTCCATGAGGTTGCAAAGAGTCAGATAAGACTTAGGGACAGCGCTGGATCAGAAGGACCTACAGCTAGCAAACCTGGGATATGTCTCAAACACAGAAACCGTCGCATGTGTTGGTGGGGAGTGGAAGGGCTGGATCTGAATTTTCTTCCACGTGTTTCAGAATTGAGCAGCAGTATCAGAATGTCCTAACCCTTTGGCACGAGTCTCACATAAACATGAAGAGTGTGGTCTCCTGGCACTATCTCATCAATGAGATCGACAGAATCCGAGCGAGCAATGTGGCTTCAGTAAGTGCAGACCTGCACGTCCACCCAACCTGTCCCAAGATGCAGGCTCTTGTCATGAGGAGTAGCCTTTGTATTTTCCCTTGAGTAGGATGAGGTCCAGCAGATCCATGATAAAAGTCATTTATTCACTGAATATCTGTTACATGCCTGTTTTATATGAGGTACTTTCTAAGAATTGGGGAATCTGGAAATCCCATACTTCATTCAAGTTTTCTGTTTTCATTGGGAGACATAGTATATAGGGTTGGGGATATAGACATGGGTATAGTTTGATTCATTTATAAAGTTCTGTAGTCTTGTTTTCCCTTGTCTTTTAAAACCTAAAGTTGTGAATGAAGAAAAAATTAATTTCTAATAATTTTCTATTTATGACTATTTAATATAAACTCATGTCCCATGAGAATCACTTGAGATCAGTCTTATTGAAATTTCACCCTTAATACTATAATGGATCATTGGTCTTCTTTAGATAAAGACCATGTTGCCTGGTGAGCATCAGCAAGTTCTGAGTAATCTGCAATCCCGTTTTGAAGATTTTCTTGAAGATAGCCAGGAATCCCAAGTATTTTCAGGCTCAGATATAACACAACTGGAAAAGGAGGTTAATGTGTGCAAGCAATATTATCAAGAACTTCTTAAATCTGCAGAAAGAGGTAAAGCATGGGGATCCCTGCCTTTTTTCCCCTGGGTGTTTAGTCCAGGCTGTTTTCTGTTATCACTGGGACTCTCAGTCTTGGCTGTATTATGTCACTCAACCTGTAATAGGTAGAGACAGTTACTGAAGAATTAGGTGGATGTTTGAGGTAGGAAGATTGAAGAAGGAATTCATTTTTTCCCAAGTGATTAAGTAGTAAACAGCTGCCAATCAAGTTGTATGACAGTGAATTCTTAATGCATCTACTTTTAACCATTTTCACTAGTTTGCAGTGTAATGTTCAGAATGATATTTTAGTTTCAGACAAGTTTCAATTACTTTTTCGTATGTCAAACTTGGATTTTTTAAAGAATATTTTTTTGAAGAGAAGTTTTAGATTGACAGCAAAATTGAAAGCAAAGGGCAGAGGTTTCCTATAACCAAACCTGGATTTTATATAGGGGTTGAAGGAAATGATTTTGTCTTGTTAATGTTTGTTAAATATAAATTTTATTCCAAATTCTTGACATCCATAAAACTTAGAGACCAAAAAAACTTTAGTAGTAATACTCTAATTTTTTTAAACATTATTCTTATAACTAATCTGCTACTAATATATTTCACATCTTTGTGAAAACAAAACAAGCCAATGTGTTACTTTCCTCAGACATCTTAAGTCAGATGTTGGTACTTTAACTGGCATTAGGGAAGTTGTAGTCAGATGTTGGTACTTTAACTGGCATTAGGGAAGTTGCATTAACTCTTTGTAAATTGTAAGGTCCACAGTTTTCAAGGTTTATATCCTTGGTGTGGGTTTGTGGTGATAACTGGTAACAGTCTGATTAGCTATGTCTCAGTAATGGTAAAATTGCCTTATTAAATCATGAACAAGAACATCCAAATGACAAAAAATGAGATATTTTCTAAACTTATGTTTACTCTCACAGAGGAGCAAGAGGAATCGGCTTATAATCTCTACATCTCTGAAGTGCGAAACCTCAGGCTTCGGCTGGAGAGCTGTGAGGACCGTCTCATCAGACAGATTCGCAGCCCGCTGGAGAGAGATGACCTGCATGAGAGCGTGTTCAGGATCTCGGAGCAGGAGGTGAGGCTGCGAGCACATGGGCCGAGGTCAGCACAGATGGGATCTCAGCGACCTTCACCGCTGACCCCGCGACCTCTCACGCGCTCTCTGCCGGGGCCACCTTGTGAACTCTGACTGCGCTCACGGCTGATGACAGGCGGGGATCCGTGGTTCAGCTCTGCCTCTCAGTGGGTGAACGCGGAGCACTGCGTCCTCGCCGTTTACATGGAGGCTGCAGGGCCTCTCCGTCGGGCACTTGGTGACGCGCAAGCCCTGAGCTAGGTGTTTGGGCCCGAGGGCTGTGCGGTGAGGGAATGAGTGATGGTGAAAGTGGACTGCCTTGGCTCTGTTTCTTTGGTAAAGAAAAAATAAAAATACGTAAATGTTTTGCAGCTAGGTGAAGTAAGTCAGAAAGAGAAAGGCAGACACCATATGATATTGCTTATGTGTGGAATCCAAAATAGGACACAAAGGAGCTTATCTACGAAACAGATACAGACTCAGACTCACAGACACAGAGAATGGCCTTGTGGTTGCCGGGCAGGGAATGGAGTGGGAGTTCTGGATTAGCAAAGGCAAACTATAGGATGTATACAGTGGATAAAGAGCAGGGGCCTGCTGTACAGCACAGGGAACTGTCTTCAACATCCTGTGATAAACCATAATGGAAAAGAATATGAAAAAAGGATGTATATATGTGTGTAACTGAGTCACTTTGATGAGCATGACATTGTAAGTCAACTATGCTGCAATTTAAAAAAAGAATATATTTCCCATTATTACCTCAAGAGTAATAATGGGAAATGTGTGCTTTTAAAGTGTTTGAAGAAAGAGGCCCTGTTTAATCCTTATGTTTGTTCTTTGTCTTGTAGAAACTAAAGAAAGAACTGGAGCGACTTAAAGATGATTTGGCCACGATCACAAGTAAATGTGAAGACTTTTTCAGTCAAGCGCCTGCCTCTGCCTCCACACCTGCCTTGCGGTCTGAGCTCAGCGTGGTCGTCCAGAGCATGAACCATGTCTATTCCATGTCGTCCACCTACATAGAGAAGTATGGAACCACTGCCTTGATAGAAATTATCTGAACTGACTTCAGACAGCTGCCATCTATATACAGATGCTGTTTAGCTAAAAATGTTAATTTTTAAGAATATAAAAAGTTATTTTCTTTTCTTCATTGATTTTTATTTTTAGCTATGCCAGTTGGTGCTAGCGGTAAAGAACCCGCCTGCCAATGCAGGAGACATAAGAGATGTGGGTTCGATTCCCGGGTTGGGATGATCCCCTGGAGGAGAGCATGGCAACCCACTTCAGTGTTCTTGCCTGGAGAATCCCATGGACAGAGGAGCCTGATTGGCTGCTGTCCATCGGGTTGTAAAGAGTCAGACACGACTGAAGCGACTTTGTGTACATGCATGGATTTGCTTTCTGCATGTGGGCTTTCTCTAGTTCAGCCCGTGGAGGCTACTCTTTGCTGTGGTGTGTGGGTTTCTCGCTGCGGTAGCTTCTCTTGTTGGGGAGCACAGGTTCTAGGCGCATAGGCATCGCTAGTTGTGGCTCAGGGGATTAGTGGCTCCACATCACCCTGGACCAGGGATCAAGCCCATATCCCCTGCAATGGCAAGTGGGTTCTTACCCCCTGTGCCACCAGCAAAATCCCTCAAATTTTTTTTATTAGTAACAAATATGCTAAATATTTCTGTGGATTTATGATGCTTCTTCATGCTGAAAGGGAATGAGCTTCAGAGACAAAAGCATTAATGGTAGCCCAGCTGTTACAGTCTGTTGAACTTACCTTCCAGTCTTGGTCTAAACTAGGTTTGAAAGAGGCCCCTCTTCTGTTGGAATCTTCTGCTGAAGACAACTTGGGGGCATGGTGTGGATTCTCTTAGATAGTGGGATGTTAATCTTTTAAAAAAAAATTTATTGAAATATGGTTGATTTACAAGGTTGTGTTTATTTCTGTTATACAGCAAAGTGATTGTTATATATAGATATATTTTCTGTATCCCTTTCCATTATAGCTTATTACAGGGTATTGAATACAGTGCCCTGTGCTGTACAAAAGGACCTTGTTGTCCACCCAGCCTGTAGTGATAGCTTGCAACCGCTGACCCCAGGCCCCCACTCCACCCTTCTCCCGGTGCCCCCTCCGCCTCCACAGGTCTCTTCTCTGTGCCTGTGAGTCAGCTTCCGTTCCACAGATAGGTTCCTTGCTGTCGTATTTTAGATTTCACATACAGGTGCTGTCGTGTCGCATCTTTCTCTTCCTGACTGACCTAGTGGGGTGCGAGCCTTGCGGTGTAAACCGTCATTGGGCGGCGTGAGGAGCACTGTGTCACCCAGCCTCATGGTGCGCCAAGCCTGTGTTGCGGGAAAAGAAACACGTAACAGAAGGGGTGTTCTTCAATTATCTTTTTCAGGTTGAAAACGGTCAACTTGGTGTTAAAAAACACTCAAGCTGCAGAAGCCCTTGCAAAACTCTATGAAACTAAATTGTGTGAAGAGGAAGCAGTTACAGCTGACAAGAATAACATTGAGAATCTAATAAGTACTTTAAAGGTATGCATCTCACTGCTGGCTGGTTAAGACTGTGCTCTAACAGTATTTCTTGAGAACTTGGCTCAGGTCTTCAGACATCAAGCATTAAATATCTGAACTTGAATACCTCTCTATTCATTCCATATCTTTTCTCTGTAATACTATGACCTACTATAAATAAGTATGTTGATTCATTTTTAGTTTGAGATGAGTTCTTTTCATTTGAAGTTTTTATCTTTTTGACAGCAGATTTTTATACTCTGTTCATGTTGGCAGCAAGAGGAGCTGAAACTTAAAAGTAAATTGTTTGTAATTAGATGCCCTTGCAGAAAGAGGCAGTTATTTTAAGAAATTAAAGAGGTGAATAGTCTAGTTAATCTAAGAAGGAAAAGGACTGATTGATAGTTGTACTTGTATGTTTCTGTTCTTCCACTTATAAAGTCCTGAGTAAAGATATTGTAAAACAGTTGTGAAAAGTTGTCTCAGTGATTTTTAATGCACATGTTCACTTTTAAACAATGGGATCAGTAGATATATAAAAATTAAACAATGAAAAAGACTTATTGAGTTGGCAGACTTACTTATGGAATATGTTTTATTTTATTGATGTGCAAAATCTATTAGGCTGGACTTTATATATAATATTTTTATTTTTTTTAGATCAAAGTACAGCCAAATATGACAATTTTATAAGGTTGAACCTAATGTAATATTTTGTATATGAACTATATTCTTTCCATTGTCTGATTTTATGTCAGTCATTTGTAACTGAGTTGTAAAATTAGGCAAATGAAGTGTTTACCTGGTGAGCACCTTATACATTTTTATAACTTTGTAAATTGTTCCATTTTAGCAATGGAGATCTGAAGTGGATGAAAAGAGAGAGGTTTTCCATGAGCTGGAGGATGAGCTGCAGAGAGCGAAGACCATCAGTGATGAGATGTTTAAAACCTACAAAGAGCGTGACCTTGACTTTGACTGGCACAAAGAAAAAGCAGATCAGTTGGTTGAGAGATGGCAGAACGTTCATGTTCAGATTGACAATAGGTTAGTAGCCTTTACATTCAGTTTTAGCTCAGATTTAATCTCTATATTCTGGGTAATGTCTAAATGTATTAGGCTTTTTACCTCCATATGTAATTCTTTCCATAGAACAGTTACTTGTATTAATTGCAAGAGCTGCATCTAATTACATTTCTTTTTTATAGGATGGCCTTGAGCAAGATACTTAACTTCCAAATGAGTATTTTTAGGTTTTGTATTATTACAATTATTGATGTAGTCTGGCATTTGTAGTGTTAATCTACTTGCATTTTCTGAAGGAAAAAACAATGCAGTTCTCTAGTTATTGCAAACTGATAATATCCAAATAACCATGACTTAGTAATAGGAGTGTGAATCATGCATTTCCTAGGGTGGGATGCAGTATCTATAGTAGGCAAGAAGGGTAAAAGAAACTGAAATGGCCTGATGTTCATTTTAGCCAGAGATAAAAGAAAGTCAAGATCATTTGCCCAGTGACTGAAATTAAGAAGTGAAAGGAAATGGGATAGTTTTGGGGACGAAATGGAATAGTGTTTTTTCTCATTCATTTTTTATGTTTTTATTAATGTACCTAAAATGCTTTTATAATATAGTGCCAGGTGTGACAAATACGTTATTTTTAAATACATAGTAGCTAATCTCTAAAATACATGATCTGTAGGTGGTTTTATAGTCATAGAAACTGGGTGTTCAATTACAGCTACTGAAACCTATCCTCTGAGTTCATGTTGAACCATTCATTGCAACCAGGTCATGATTTCAGAAGTGAAACTGTCATTGCTACAAGCTTTGGGTCTTTAAGACTTGCTGATTGATGATAACTGTAGTTAAGTTTCCAGTTTTCCTGCTTAAAAAGCTTTAGTCTCTTCGATTTGTCCTACTGACTTCTCTACTGATTTGTCCCCTAGAACAATCCGTACTAATAAACTGCACAAGTCCTGGAGAAAAGTAATTTGTATTCAACCCACAGCAGTACAGGGGCCCTTGGAAACTGGCCTTGGGTGCTTCAGCCTTGAATTCTGGACACTCCCCTCTGGTTGCACTTAGGACAGTTAGTTTGTCCCTCCCTTCTTTTCTACATGTTCCAACTCCCTATTGGTTGCTCTTGAAAACTGGCTGTTCTGTTGTCATCCTCTTAGGTTACGAGACTTGGAAGGCATTGGCAAGTCACTGAAGTACTACAAAGATACATACCACTTGTTGGATGATTGGATCAAGCAAGTTGAAACTACTCAGAGGAAGATTCAAGAAAATCAGCCTGAAAATAGTAAAACTCTGGCCACACAGTTGAATCAACAGAAGGTGTGCAAACATTGCTCCTCATGGTTGTGTCTGCATTTAGTCACTCATGACCTTGACCTTCCTTTCTCTTGTTAAGACAGTAGGTCAGCAACTATTTCAAGAAAGACAGGAATAAATCATAAATGTTAAAAATCTGCTCTCAGACCTATATACATTGCTTCTTTGATTTATTGGAGGTCAATTTTGAAACCATAAGGAATAAGAAAGTTTCATGTTGGGACAGTTCAAGTATCTAATGATCATTGAGGTTAGATTAGGACCCTACATTTAAAAAAATGATTAGTGGTAGAAAATTAAACAGCCACATTTGACAGAGTTAAATGCTTTGAGATTTTAGTTCCATCTTGAGGGGACAGTAATTTCTAGCTCTCTTTAGGTCAGGATTGGGATTAAGGAGCAAAGAGTTTCAGGCCTACTTGTGGATAATTCCTACAGAGTTTAGTAATTTCTGCTTCGGAAGCCCCATGAGGGGGTGTCATGTAGTGGCTTGAACTTGAATGTTTGAACTTCACCCGTAAGGCAGATGACATTAAGTGCAGTGAAGTAGAGGGAAATTCCCTGGCAGTGCAGTGGTTAGGAATCTCTGTTTTCATTGCCAAGGACATGGGTTCAATCCCTGGTGTGGGAAATAAGATCCCACATGCCAAGCAGTGCAACCAGATAAATTAATTGATTAATAAAGGCTGTGCTTAAAAGTAAAGTAGGGTAGAGAGCTGTAGTCTTAAGTGATGTAGGTATTTCTTAGTGCCTGACATCTCAAGTTGTTGGACAGCATAGAATTCCTTGTTGCTTTTCTGCTAACCTGTGTGCATTTATAGATGCTGGTTTCTGAAATAGAAATGAAACAGAGCAAAATGGACGAGTGTCAGAAGTACGCAGAACAGTACTCCACTGCGGTGAAGGTGAGAAGACCAGTTCCTTACATCAGATTACACATTCAGGTGTTCAGGGGGGTGTTTGCACAGTGCTTTTTTGAAGCCTTCATGGGTCATTCAGTCTGTGTTGAAAAGTGAAACAGAATAGTCACCGTTACTTACTGTTAATTCTTCATGGAAACTTGAGTCATGTGACAACCCCTGGTTCTTTACTTCTCTCTCCGTGTCACGCACAACGCACAGCTTGCCCACACCCCCATGTACACCAGGAGAAAATGCAGCTCTGTCATCTCCCTCTTTCTGCTTCGCTTACCCCTTCCTTCCCTTACCCCTTCAAGTATTGCTGGAACACCCACCGTTAGTCTGGTTTAGGGTTCCGTGTGAGTATTGCTGCCGTATTCCATGAAGTATTGATGGAATGCCCCTGGAAATATTACTGGAGTATCCATTGCAAATATTGCTGTGACATTCTATGGAAGAACATCTCCCTTAGGAATGGTTCCCATGTGCTCTGAGTTGCCCGCCACATCTCGGCTCTGGCCATTTGGATCTGCAGTCCCATTTTTTAATCTAGAAGAAGGGGAGACTGAAAATAACTGGCACACTGTTCCTAAATGTGTCCATGAGCTCCTAAAGGGACTTAGGAGCTTTCCTGAACACCCTAAATGTTTCTGACTTTTATTACCACCTTGGAAACATCCCAGGATTGAATTGATTCCTGAAAGTGTGTTTTTGCAGTCTTTTTATTTAAAGTCATTCAGTGAAACTGGATTCCCTTTCTCTGTGTCAAAGGTCACTATAGAATGAAGCGTTAGTGCTTTGCCATGATTAATCTTACCGATTTCTTCATGCAGGACTACGAATTACAAACGATGACCTACCGAGCTATGGTGGATTCACAGCAAAAGTCTCCAGTGAAACGACGGAGAATGCAGAGCTCAGCAGATCTCGTCATTCAGGAGGTGGTAACCGTCTAGAGACAGGGAGCATGCAAATCAGAGAAGCAGCACTCTAGCAGTTTTACATCTATATATTTGTATTATGGGGAAATATACATAGTATAAAATTCACCATCTTAATCGTTTTTACGTGTAGAATTTAGTGACATTCAGTACCTTTGAAATGTTGTACAACCTTGATCACAGTCCAAGTCCAGAGCAGTCCATCATTCTGAGTAGCTGCTCTTTACCTATAACAATACATTTTATTAAGAGTTTTAAGAAGCTTTTTGAAAATCCTCATTCAAGATGAATGAATTGCAGAGAATACTAAATGCCTGTCACGATTACATTTAGAGGAGGAAGGTCATTACTGTGGTTTGCACAGCAGTGATCTTGCTCCTATGTGGTGATCTTTACTAGGAGTCATGAGCTTCCCTGCCCCAGAGCCTAATTAATGTTTTTAATTATTACTTGGTGCTTGTTCAGCTCATTTAGGGCAAATGGAGATTATGTTTCTATCATTTTTTTTTTCTTATAGTTCATGGACCTAAGGACCCGATACACGGCTCTGGTCACCCTCATGACACAATATATTAAATTTGCTGGGGACTCACTGAAGAGACTGGAGGAGGAGGAGGTAACCATTAACCATGGGCAGGTCACTGGCAAGGAGCCATGAGCTGGCTTCTGATAAACTCACATGGTTGAGATCTGATGTATAAGTGATTAGTTACAAAATTACATTGAAAAACAGTAGAGGCCTGGGATTTTTTGGTTTGTTATTGAGATTCTCTCAAATTGAAAAAGCATTGCAAAAAACAAAACAACCATTTTGGGGAACAAAAGAAAAACATTTTTATTTTCTCTCTAAGACTCTTATCTAATATGAGAGGGTTAATGTCATAAATGGCTCTGTTTATATTATGGAATGTAGGCAGTTTAGCAGAATTTTTTCCAGTTTTCTTTGAAGTATAGTTACTACTGTTATGATGTCTGCAGAAATATTACATAAATTTGTTTTATATCTTTTAAATTAATTTACATCTTCAAGGATTTAAAACAGAAACACCATTAAGTTAGAAGCAGCAGATATTTATGCAAAATGGTAATGTTTTTTAAGAATTGAGGTGTTTTGTTTTTATTTTTGTCAAAAAGATATGGTATATATTAAAAAGACTACGTGTATTTAATAATATATTCAGAAACAGAATAGGGAGTTATTCATGAAAGTATGTTTCTATAAGAGGCTATTGTATCTAATTTTGAAGGTATTATGCTGTGCTCTGTTATCTTGATATACTTCTATTCTTGACCTCAGAACAGACAAAAATAGTAAATTGAATGCTACAATAAACAAACTGTGGGGCATTGGCCATTTAAATTAGACAATTGTTGAAATTCTGAAGGTGATTGTACTTAGTATAACTCCATCATATAATGAGAGAAGCAAAATGGTAGCAAATGTCTAATAGATGTTGCTTTCTTAGTTTTTAAAAAAAATGTGACTACTTTTATAAACTATTTCTGTCTGTTCAGAGTTACTAGCACTAACATAGCTATTTGCAAGTCTTTATAACTAACTTCCTTTGGGCTTAGAAAGGAGAACCAGAGTATTTTTACATCCAAATAATTGGCATACACTTCTCATCTATGAAAGGTCCACAATTTTTTTACATTTTTAGTTTTGAAGAGATATTCCATTTTAAATGGTAGGCAGATCTTTTAAATTGTATATTTAGTAGTAAAATGTAAAATAAAATAAGTTAAGGCTTTTATTTATTACTGTGTATGTCTGATTGCACACATATGATCCACTTTGCTCAATTTATCTGATGGGGTAGAGTACCAGAAGTTGATAGACCCAAAAGATATTTCAAAAAGCCTGAAATATATCTAAATTATGCTTGTCATCCTTTGAAATGTTAAAGATTTATATTGAATTGAAAGTCAAAATAATATAGTTTATGGAAGTCTGTGAAAGGACTATTATAATTTAAAATAGATTTTTAAACACTTTATTAAAAATTCACCACTTAAGGGTCTTAATAATGGAGTATCTTATAAAAGATACATAGCTCAATTTTCAGATTCCACAAAGAAGTGTTTCTGAAACTGGGTCTCTAAGACCCACATGTGAAGTCTTGGTCAGAGAGCAGAATTTTCCATGATAAACATGGAATCAAAGAGGGAGCCATGTCAATTTAAAAGATAATACCAAATTAGCTACAGAAATATTAGTAGGGTATCTGTAATGGATATTTAATGGATAAAGAGATTTTTCTAGTCTGTGTTGACAGCAGAATATATTAATTGCTGAGAGTAAAAGACAGCATGTCTCCTTGGGAAAAATTTAGTTAAAAGTTGAAGTTATTTTATGTGAATAAGTTTGAGATACATGAGAGCAGATCAGTAATAGAACTAAATGACTCTAGTAATTTTTGTGATCTTTGCTTAAAAAAATTATAGTTATCTAGGCAACATGAGATTAGCAGTCACTTAAATGATTCCAAGACACTGAGAGTTTAACTTCTTTTTTTTTTTTTCTGAGAGAATTTTCATTTATTTTAAACCTCAGACTATGACCAAGAAAAAAAAGGAAAGGGACTCAAAATTTCTTCACAACCGCTAAGTTTGAAAGGAAATTTAATGAGAAATTGAGAAAGACCCTTTTAGAAGTTGTCTACTCAAAATATTAATATATGGAATACTTTTAATGTCTAAGCAGATAAAATGCTTCAGTGTCATTAAGAGTTGACCCTGATAATAAACAGAGCACTAAATATTACAGACTGTGATGTGATTTATTTTCATATAAATTCTTATTAAAAATCATATTTAGGTTAGCAAAGGAAACAAAATTCTCATCAAAATTATTGGCAATCATGTTATGAGAGCATGCAAAATAAGATGTGTGGTCTATAATACAAATCAAATTCTTAAGATTTACTAAGGCTTTTCAATGAAAATAAGACCTGCTATTTAGATAATTTTTAGCTGAAAATACAACGCTAATAAGTTTATGATATTAATAGAGAAGTTAAATGTGATTGTAAACTAGTTGTGATCACATTGTTCTATAGTCAAGTATATTCCTCCCAGCTGAGATCAATTCTGTAATCAATAGAGTGAATAAATTTTCTTAATTGGAGCTGAGTTCCTAAGTATCCTTTTATAAGCATTTATATTTAACACATATCTTTATGTTTGAGGAGTATCTGAAGGTACTTGTCAAGGTGGATTCATATGGGCCATGTCCTTAATGACAGCGACAAAGTCTGTGAGTATATGAAGCACGTCTTTTCTAAAGCCACCAGGACTATGGCTGCCTTTGCATTAGCAATTCTGATTATTGTAAGTATCATAGTAGATCAAATATAAATTAGTGAGGAATTAGATTTTAGAAAATTATAAATTTTGTATAATTTCCTCCTTCCTCCTGTTAAGTATTGTTTCCTCAACTGGCTCTTAGTTCCAAAGTTCTATATCTTCTTTCTTTTAGATACCATTTTTAATTTCTT
Organism: Raphicerus campestris; assembly: GCA_006410735.1. Lineage (NCBI taxonomy): Eukaryota > Metazoa > Chordata > Mammalia > Artiodactyla > Bovidae > Raphicerus > Raphicerus campestris. The sequence goes on along the minus strand of SJYW01051306.1, from coordinate 162,057 downwards.
TTGGGCTAGAAACTGAAGACTGAATTCTCTCATGTCGTTCAGTTCCTATATGTGGTTATGTTCTTCTTAGCTGGTAGGACCAGGTTGTGTGTGAGAGTGAAAGAGGACTGCTGTGAGAATTGTGGTTCCTGTTTTGCATGGGTTTTCAAAATTACTGAAGTTTTCTAGACCTCAGTGTCCTCTTCTGAGGTGATAGTCAGGCTCTAAGGTTCCTTCTTGCTGTAAAATCCTGAGCTAGCAGATTTTAAAAGCAAAATTATTCCTAAGAGGCAAAAAAGGAAAAGAACAATTCCTTCGCTTAGAAAAGCTGACACACAGGCTTTGTGGTTTCCCCCAACTGCTGACTTCCTGAAGCTCCTTCTCTGGTGGCGGTGGCGGTGGTGGGGCTCGGGCTGCCTTGGGTCTCCCTCCGGGTTGTCGGTCCTTTGGCGAGCGCGGCTCCGGTCGCCCGCAGACGGGCTGGGGCGGCGCGGGTCTGACCCCTCTGAACGTCTCTCGTAGATGCAGAGGCGTCAGGAGGCTTCAGAGCAAGGGGTGTACTCAGACCTGCTCCAGCGGCAGGAGGCGACCATGCGGGAGAACCGCCAACTCGCGGGGAAGATCACGGAGCTGGAGAGGGTGCTGGCCGAGCTCGAGAGGCAAAAGTCCCGGGCGGAGCAGGAGCTCCCGAGAGTCCGGGAGGCGGCGGAGGACGCGCTGAGGCGGCAGCGCAGGGACGCGGCGGACATCGTGCTGCAGAAGGTGCGCGCGGAGAGCGAGGCCGAGCGGTACCGCCGGGAGCTGCAGGCGGTGGAGCGCGACCTGCGCGGCTTCCGGGAGCAGCTGGCGGAGCACAGCGCCGCCCAGAGGGCGCTGGAGGAGCGCCTGACCAGGAAGGACTGCAGCCTCCAGGAGCTCGAACGGCAGAGGGGTGAGCTCATGGCGGAGCTGAGGAGGAAGAAGGCCCACGAAGCGGAGCTCCTGGAGCTGATGGAGCGGATGGAGAAAGACCTCACGTTCCAGAAGCAGGCGGCAGAGAAGCAGCTGGAGAAAAAGCAGAAAATCGACTCGGAAGCTCGAAGAACAGTAACAGAAATGCAGCGTCCGTGCGGAGAAAGCGTGCAGCCAGCTTGTCCGAGTGCCGAGGCGAAGGACCTGAAGGAGCAGGTGGACGAGCTGATGGCGGCCAACAGGAGGGCCGAGCAGGACGTGAGGAAGCTGAAGTGTGAACTCGGCACCCTGCAGCTCGAAAAGACCTCCTCGGAGGAGAAGGCCCGCTCCCTCAAAGAGAAACTGGATGAGACCAACAGGGCCCTGAGGTGCCTGAAGCTGGAACTGGAAAGGAAGGACCAGGCCGAGGAGGGGTACACACGGCAGCTCCAGGAGCTGGGCAGGCAGCTGAGCCAGACCTCGGGGAGGGCTGCGGAGGTCAGGCAGGAGGCTGCCGATCTCACGAGGATGAAGCACAGCTATGAGCTGGAACTGGAGTCGCTGCAGCAGGAGCAGGGCAAGCTCCAGAGGGAGGGCGACCGGATCAGCAGGACGCAGGCTGCCGCCGAAAGGAGCATGCAGCATCTCAACTCACAGGTTACTTCTCCACAGGATAGCAAGGTGTCCTCTAGGGAAAGAGCATGGCCCTGCCAGAGAACGTCAGATAACCTGAAAGAGCAGTTTGAGAAAAGTCAGGTACAGTTGCTTCAGAATATTCAAGCCGAAAAGGAGAATAACGAGAAAATCCAGAAGCTGAAAGAGGAGTTGGAGAGAAGTAATGAGCGTGCTGACAAGCTCAGGCACAAGGTGGAGGAGCTCACCAGGCAGAATAACCAAACCAAGTTAACAATGCAGAGAATTCAGGCAGAATCGGCAGACGTGGTCTTAGAGAAACAAGCCATCCAGCAAAGATGTGAAACACTGAAACACCAGGCGGATGGTTTCAAAGAGCAGCTCCGGACCACCACCGAGCACTTGCACAAACAGACCAAAACAGAACAGGATTTCCAAAGGAGAATCAAATGCCTGGAAGAAGACCTGGCCCAGAGTCAGCATTTAGTGAGTGAATTCAAGCAGAAGTGTGACCAGCAAGACCGCATCATCCAGAACACAGAGAAGGAGGTGCGAAGTCTGAGTGCGGAGCTGAGCGCATCCAAAGAGGAGAAGCGCCTCGGGGAGCAGACGGTGCAGATGCAGCGGGCGCAGGTGCAGGACCTGAACAACAGGCTGAAGAAGGTGCAAGACGAACTGCACTTAAAGACCCTAGAGGAGCAGGTGACCCACAGGAAGATGGTTCTGTTTCAGGAAGAGTCTGAGAAATTCAAGCGTTCTGCAGAGGAGTTTCGGAAGAAGATGGAAAAATTGATGGACTCCAAAGATATCACAGAACATGATATTTCGGGCATCCAGCTGGACTTCGTGTCTCTGCAGCGTGAAAACAGCAGGGCTCAAGAGAACGCCAGGCTCTGTGAGACAAACATCCAAGAACTTGAGAGGCAGCTCCAGCAGTATCGCCAGCAGATGCACCAAGGGCAGGATGGGCAGGCCCATCACTACCAGAAGTGTCGGAAGCTGGAGGATGAGCTGGTGGCCCAGAAGCGAGAGGTGGAAAACCTAAAGCAGAAGATGGACCAGCAGATAAAGGAGCATGAGCATCAGTTAGTGGTGCTTCAGTGTGAAATCCAGAAAAAGAACACAGCCATCAAGCCAGACCCTGAGATGGCAGGGAAAGAGGGCCCGGGCCCCAGGGACCTCCCCTCCAGTCCCCCCATGGCCAGGGCCCCTCTGCAGAGGTGGACTCAGGAACAACAGCCCTCGGAGGAAAGATGGCAGCGTTGGGGTACAGAGCATGTACAGAAGGAGGTCCAGGGCAGGCCATCAGAAGCTCCAGTTGAGAAAGAGAAAACCCAGCAGTGCTACTCTGAATACTTTTCTCAAACAAGCACCGAGTTACAGATAACTTTTGACGAGATGAACCCCATTGCAAGACTGTCAGAAATTGAGAAGCTAAGAGATCAAGCTCTATATAATTCCAGACCCGCCATCAGGTGTCAAGATGACAAGTGTGAAATAGACCTGGTGACGCTTCTGGCGCCCTTCGAGGTATTCCCTGGGTTCTGGGACCTTACCAGTTACCCTCTGTCAAGTTTTCACTCTTGTTTCCTTTCTCTGCTAGGCTATATTTAGCTATATTGAATGTGATTGACTCTTTGTGGTTCCAACAAAAAATCATGCTATCATTTTCTAGTGATTTACCTGAATCTTTATTACAAACCATAGTCTTTCGTTTTTAAGTGCTTAAGATGAAAAACACAGATGGCATGGCTATCCTGTTGCAATCAACACGGATTCTATTGTGAAAAATTTGACCCTAAAGAAAACTAGAAAAAGCAAGCAGTTAGTTTTAATTTCTAACACATTCTGTGGACAGGTTTCATCTCCCGTCTTTTTCAGTTATACCATTTTAATAGTTAATAGTCATCTAAAGTTTAAACTTCAGACTCCCAAAATAGCATTCCTTATTCATGAACTCTCTGGGGCTTAATAGTTTTCTTCTCTTATGTAATCTTTGTTATTCTAGGAGTTATATTTGGATTAGGAGTGGGTAACATGAGAACGTTCTTTAGATGACTTTTAACATCTTGTAAATTCCCATTACAGATAGCTAAGAGCAAGCAGTGTGCTATGCGTGCGGATGTCACAGCATTAAAGCAAGAGAAGAATCCAGTCCCTGGTGGTGAAGAATGGATGCTTGAAGGGTGCAGGGCAGCGGGTGGGCTCAAGAGAGATTTTCTAAACAAAAACTCAGAACCAGAGACCTTTCAGAACTTTGATGGCGATCACGCAAGCTTGGTCAGGGATGATGAGTTTCAGTTCCAAGGGCTCCGGCACACTGTGACGGCCAGGCAGTTGGTTGAGGCTAAGCTTCTGGACATGAAAACAGTTGAGCAGCTGCGACTTGGTCTTAAGACCATTGAGGAAGTTCAGAAAACTCTGAGCAAGTTTTTGACAAAAGCCACTTCCATCGCAGGGCTTTACCTGGAATCCACAAAAGAAAAGATTTCCTTTTCCTCGGCTGCCAAGAAAATCATCATTGACAAGATGATGGCTTTAGCATTTTTAGAAGCTCAGGCGGCCACAGGTTTCATAATTGACCCCCTTTCAGGGCAGACCTATTCTGTTGAGGATGCAGTCCTTAAAGGTATAGTTGACTCTGAATTTAAAATCAGGCTCCTTGAGGCAGAGAAAGCAGCCCTGGGCTATCCATGTTCCTCTAAGGTGTTGTCAGTGTTTCAGGCCATGGAAAATAGAATGGTTGACAGACAGAGGGGCAAACATATATTGGAGGTGCAGATCGCCAGTGGGGGCGTCATTGACCCCACGAGGGGCATTCGGGTTCCCCCAGAAATTGCCTTGCAGCAAGGACTGCTAAATAACGCCATCCTGCAGTTTTTACATGAGCCCTCCAGCAATAGCCGCGTCTTCCCTAATCCCAATAACAAGCAAGCACTGTATTACTCGGAATTACTGCGCATGTGTGTCTTTGATGTAGACAGCCAGTGCTTTCTGTTTCCATTTGGGGAGAAAAACATTTCCAATCTCAACGTAGCGAAAACTCACAGGATTGCTGTTGTAGATACTAGGACGGGAGCAGAGCTGACTGCCTACGAGGCTTTCCAGAGAACCCTGATCGAGAAAAGTACATACTTGGAGCTGTCAGGGCAGCAGTATCAGTGGAAGGAAGCCACGTTTTATGAGTCCTACGGGCAGCCTTGTCGCATGCTGACTGATGCTAAGACTGGATTACAGTTCAGCATCAGTGAGGCCATAGAGCAGGGAACCCTCGACAAAGCCACCATCAAAAAGTATCAGGAAGGCCTCCTCACGCTCACAGAACTTGCCGATTCCTTGCTGAGCCGGTTGGTCCCCAAGAAGGATGTGCACAGTCCTATTGCGGGTTACTGGCTGACGTCCAGCGGGGAGAGGATCTCTGTGCTGAAGGCCTCCCGTCGGAACCTGGTCGATCGGATCACTGCCCTCCGATGCCTTGAAGCCCAAGTCAGCACGGGGGGCATCATCGACCCGCTGACCGGCAAGAGGTACCGGGTGGCCGAGGCCTTGCACAGAGGCCTGGTGGACGAGGGCTTTGCTCAGCAGCTGCGGCAATGCGAGCTAGTAGTCACGGGGGTCAGCCACCCTGTCACCAACAAAGTGATGTCCGTGGTGGAAACTGTGGGTGCAAACATCATCAGTAAGGACATGGGAATCCGATGTCTAGAATTTCAGTACCTGACAGGAGGGCTGATGGAGCCCCAGGCTCAGTCCCGCTTGTCCATTGAAGAAGCTCTGCAAGTAGGGATTATAGATGTCTTCATTGCCACGAAGCTTAAAGATCAAAAGTCCTATGTCAGAAACATCCTCTGTCCCCACACAAAAAGAAAGCTGACATACAAAGAAGCCTTAGAAAAAGCCGATTTTGATTTCCACACAGGACTTAAACTCCTAGAAGTATCTGAACCCTTGATGACAGGAATTTCTAGCCTCTATTATTCTTCGTAACAGGGCATGTTCACATAAGCAGGCTTACGGGAAATGCTGTATAGTTCACATGGCTGTGGCCACGCTTGATGATAAGATCCACACCCTAGTCACTGTGTCACACGCTGGAAGCACCATCAGTTTCTTGAGGGCTGGCAACACTGACTGCTCAGGAGAGAGAATACTTTTCATTTATAAATATTTTTTTTAAATAAAGTTTTATTGGAACACAGACACACTCTTGTGTACATACTGTCTTTGGCTTACTTTGGGGCACAAGGACAGAGTTGAGTAGTTCTGACAGTGACCGTATGGCTCCCAGAGCCTGAAATACTTGTCCTCTGGTCCTTTACACAACACAGTTGCTGTCTCCCGATCTGGAAGAAATTTGCATCACTCCTCTAGACTAAATGTCAGGTTACTTGGATTTTAGACTCCAATCTGCCCGAGAGAGAGAATATGTTTAAAGTTGAAAATAACAAAAGATTTACTGCTCTTTGTAATGGTTCCATTTAGCTTTGAGATTAGTTTTTTGAACTCCTGCCCACAGTAAAATAAAAGTATTTTACCTGAAATATGAGACAAACTTGAGAAACATCAGTGAGTTTACAGCATCCTTCAGAATTCTGCATCCCTGGTGGGATCCAGCCTGCTATTAGGGTTCCCATTTGTTTAAGGATTCATTACATTGACTGAAAGAACACTTCAAAAGCACCATGAAATCCAAGGGGAAATGTGTATTTGTTCTCATATCCGTGAAGCTGTTGTGGTTCAAATCGCCTTGAAAAATGCATGTTTCTAGTTTTTCTGTATGTTGTAATCTACTTTATGTATAATATGTTTACCACCATCTCCCATTTCTTGTTACAACTTTGTAATGAAAAGCAGCATTGTGAGTGGTTTACCTGCTGCAGGAGGGGAAAGGTTTTTCTTAGTTCTGTGTATTTTTTTTTTGTCTTTTGTAGACTTTATTTTTTCAGCTTGCCATTGTCTTAGATTTTTCTGTCTAGAGAGTTCTGATTGTAATGCTAATGCAAAGGCAGCGATTCAAAGAGCTTCGAGTGCTTCATGAATAAAGTTGAGTTTTTGAATATGTCATGTTAATAGACCAGCTGGGAGGTTAGATTGATCATTCTAAAGTGTTTGTCACAGTTTGCTTTGCTACCCTAAAGTTTTTTGGAAGTACGTCTGCCACATGATGTGTTGAATGTGGTTAAATGAATGAATAAAATATCTCAGTAACCTGTGTGATGAAAAAAACATTTTTACATCCTTGTTTTCTGTGAAGTGATTAATAGCTTGGTCATTTACTGGAATATATCTTTTTTTTTTTAAATCACTCACACCCATCAGAAGTCACTGGAAGAAGAAAAGAAGGAGCATGTTGAAAAAGCCAAAGAATTACAAAAATGGGTATCAAACATCAGCAAGACATTGAGAGATGGAGAGAAGGCTGGAAAGTCTTCCTTTTCTAAGCAAAAGGTATTCACTGAGATACTGGTTTACTAATAATTACAGTGATAAGGATTTACTGAGTCGATATAGTCCATCTAAAAAATACTTTTAATTCTTTAGTTTTCCCCGTTTCTTTGGGCAACTGTAAATGAAGGTTCAGTAACTTGCCCAAGGAAGCACAGTATGTGGCAGAAGACGCTCTCTCTGCTCCAAATTCTGAACTTTATCAGTACTCATCTCACTATTAGCCAGTATGTGGTCCTGGTCCTCCTCACAGTGAGCTCTGCTTCTTGGCCTTTGTGATTAGCGCTGCTGGAGAGCACTCACTCTCTTTTGTGCCCTGAGTACACCCACACACTCTTGTGTCATAAAGAGATGCAGGTTCCTTCTTACAATGTGAACAAGTTTCAAGAAGAACAAAACACAAACCAAGATGACAACGTGAGGATTGAAATTAGTTGTGCTTTTCTGGATCTTTTCTATTTCTTAAACAAAACTTCTGCCCTCCACCAGGAATTCTAGGTTCCTTCCCTCTCCTAATGAAGCCTTCAGTTCTGTGGGCTAAACTTGTCTACTTGGCATTGGTTGACTGGCTACCTCTCATGAGATGTTGCTGCTCCGAGGTGTCCGTTGGAATGCCCCACCTGATGCTCCTAGGGGACTGGATTAAATTAAGCAGGGTTACTGTTGCTGCTGATAGCGTTGGAATTGCTGGTTTATTAAAAAAAAAATAAACCTCTGCTAAGTTAAGCAGCACTTTTCTGGGGTACGTTTCCTATAGTGTCCTCCTGACCTGTGGAAATCACAGAGGTGCTCAGTAGCTTTTTACCCTCAAGCTCTGCATCAACACACTTTTCTTCATCACTTGAAACAGACATTGTTGGCATGATCTAATAGTGGAGAACTTCAATATCTTGTCACATTTCACCTGTGGTGCAAGGCAGGTGTGCCATCTCTTGAGGTTCCTCCAGGAGAGGTTTATAAACCTGAGTATTTGCTTAAATTCCCATTCAGTTGAAATCAAGCCAGCTTAGCTCATAGTCTAGCAAACTGCATTTTATAGAGTGTGGAGGAAATAAGTTGGAAAACACAATTACATTGAGTGTTTTAAACCTAAAGCCTTCAAAGTGAATGTGAATATTTAGTTTAAAGCATCTTAATTTCCCCACTGTTAAACAGGAAAAGAATTAAAATAAGGACACAGACCTTAGCAAGGATTTCTTGGTGGAGAACAAGTTTCTTCTGAGGAATGTGGTTTGTAAACCCTTGGTATTGCCTCATTCTGTGGTTATGAGTGCTCCAGAATTTTATAGATCAGTTTCAGGTTTACACCTGGCAGACATAAGAATAGATACTTTTCCAGTGGAGATTGTGGCCTCAGTTACAAATCTTGAGTTACTCTTGGTCTCTCTGTTAAAGGAAACTTCAGGTAATTTGATGTCAATAATAAATGTCTTTCAAAAAATTAGTATGGCCTCATGCTTTCCTATAACCACACACAAAAAAAGACTTTAAATCGACTCTCAATTGCATATGTCTGGGGAATATGTATGTTTTCATTGTCTCATCACTTAAAAGAATGGTAATTACTTTCTGACATTGTTTAGTCACTAAGTGGTATCCGATTCTTCTGCCACCCCATGGGCTATAGCCTACCAGCCTCCACTTGTCCATGGGATTTAGGGCTTCAGAAATGATACACTTCTGAATTAGGAGAGAGTCATACAAGGGCTTGCTTTTCCCAAAGAGGTCAGTTTTATTTTTCTGACTGTCACTGGCAACTTTTGCAAACAAATGTCTTAGTAATAGAAATTGTTTAACCTTGTTCTGCAGATCTAGAGAGAAATACTTCCACTGTGTTTTTTTCCAAAGGAACGCTGTATCCATCTCTGTGAGGATGGTGATGTTCCAGTGCTGAGCATCTGTGTCTACTTCATTCATGGTTGGGCTGGGATGGATGCAAGAATCTTACCATGCTGTATTGTTATTTCCTCCTGGAAATAATGGCCTTAGGATTAGAGGGAGGGGCTTCATTCATTGTGCATTCTCAATGAAGTATTCATCTTATCCAGACCTGCAGACTGGGAATAACTCATGGTATTGACTCAGGTCACCTGAAAATAGACCCATCGTGTGGGTGTTGATGGAAACTTGGATCAGTTTTTTAAA